>CM023096.1:25858196-26091875 GCA_013103745.1 Gardenia jasminoides
CCTACGCATTGCCCAGTTGTCCGCGGACTCTTACCGCTTTTAGATTACCGGGTCTGCTGGATGGCAATGTGTGTAAGTACGGTGGTCCAAGGGGTCAGAGCAGGTAACTGCGACTTAGCTGAATTGACGCGGATGGTCGGTTGGGCACGGGTGGTCGGGTGGACGGGTGTGGCTGAGAGTTAACGGGTTGAGGATGTGGGTGGTTGCTAAACCGCCGCGCTGGCAGTAATCGCCGGTTCCGCCTAGTAGGTTACCACCTGCTTGTTGGTTTGGCCAATTTGGTATAATGGTGGCTTGCCAGGTAACCCTGGCACGCGCAAGGCGTCTACGTGACCGAGAAGGTTACCGAACTGCTGGCATTAGGTAGGTGTCCATCAACGCACTAGGCACGCCGCCTAAGGGATATGTGCACCAACGACGCGACGGGTTCGATACATCCGCTAACCAATTGGAGTACAAGGGTCGGCTAGGGTCAGTGTATTAAGGCTAGGAAATCACAATGGTTTGCGTTGCAATAGGTAATCCGCTTAACGTGGTTGGGGCAACGAGGGGCCAGCTATCCGTTAGCGGGTTGGAGCATGTCGGCTAGGGTCGAGGTACCAAGGCTGGCCAGTCCCTCAACGTCCGTAAAGAAGCAATTGCTAACGGGTTGGCGCGACGTTCACAGCCCTCGCTAACGGATCGCTGCTTGGTAGTCCGCATGGATCGCGATAACGTCCCGCCTCGCCAACGGTACGATGGACAGGCTTATCCACTAACGGATCGCACCTCACGGCAGTCAATCCGCTAACGGACTTACACACGGGCGGCAACGGGGGCGTGCCGACGATCGCACGATAGCTGCCCGTCCGTTGTATTTTCTTTATCAGGCCATATCTTAGAATCTACTTATGAATTTTTGGCCCATTTTATACAGTTGGAAATGGAATTCAGAGCACTACAACTTCTCAGAAGACAACATTTCCAAATTCAGGCTACAACAGGTTCGAATTCTAGCTTAAACATTCAGCAAGAACAAGTTTCAGATTTATCAGTTTTAGAAAAATAGTCAACTTCAAAGAGCTACTGCAGACTATAGGAGCAGAATCTAGGGCTGTGAGATATACCAATGGAAATCTCTCTAAATCTAGTTTCTAACGCCACTAACAGCGCTCAAATCTGACATTCTTACAGTGAGATATGGCCAAAATACCAAGACTGGTTCTGGTGGACTGTGATTCCCCGAAAATGTGAGTTTTTGGAATAAACGTGGATTTTACTTGTTCTGTGGTTCTTATTTTTGCTTGAAACTCATGATCAACATCCCACACATATAGCTCAGCATATATAGCAAGTTTAAGCTCATAAATACAATAGAAATCAATCAAGCTAAAGCATCCAAAACATGCTACAAAAGCTGGAATTTTCCTCAAGCATGCTCTCTTCACATAGGATGAATTTTTAGCATATAACCATCGATTTCTTTGGCATGTTAAACGAAATTTTGGACCATATTTTAGGTAAAACTTCAGCTACAAAGTTACCTCAAATAAGAGCTGAAAACGTTGAGGAGATTGAGCAAGAAACAAGTGGAAACAAAGCAAGAATCGGCCAAGCTTCAATCCATCATTAAGCTGGATTGTTCTTTGATGTTTGTGGCTGATTTGTACTAGTGTTTTTGAAGGTTTTTGTGTGTTGTTTTCCCAGAAAATTTCGTCCAAGAGGTGAGGGAATCAAATGGTTTTATCAGCTGAAGTGAAGGGTATTTATACAACAATTAAGCAAGCATGACAAGGATCAATATAGCCAACTCATTTGCTAGGAAATTGACAAGTGTTTTAAGGTTGCTTTGTCATGCTTTTAGATGAAATTTCTTGGACTTATTGTGCTATTTTTGTGGCTGAAATTTCATCCAATAATGGAAGAAATAAGACAACAATTTTACTATTTTTAGAAAAGGGCTTAGTTGCAAAAGCTTAATTATTTTCGGGTCCTTGAAGTTTAAGTATTCTTGCAACTCGCTCCCCACATGTTTTCTAACACTTTTTGAAGGGTCATTGGTAATCTTTTTTAGTACCATAAATAGGTGCAACAAGGGCCTAAAATTTTTGACAAGAGTCCACATTTCAAGTAAGAAACGAACACGATCAAAACAAGGCAAAACGGTCCTTTACTCACATAACACGTACATGTACATTGACTGGTGAGGTGTGGGCTACACGGGCGCTCACAGAACTAGTGTGTGAGCCTTATGCTGTTAGAAAACTTGTGAAATCTAGTTTCAAACGCCACTGACGGTACTCAATTTTGACTCCTGAGAAAAGAGTTATAGCCGACAGAAGTACAGGGGCTGCCAAGACTGATGGCCAACTTTTTTCAGATTTGAAAAGCTGTGTTTGGAACAACATTTGGGCATTGAAATGCCATTGAAAAATTACCAAATTTTGTACACTCAAACCTCACTATATGGACTATGTTTTTACCAAATTTGATCCAAAAAATTGCACGAGAAGACAACTTTTTAGATGGCCAAAGTTTGCGAAAATCTTGGAACTTAAACTGCCAGATTTTCTTCCTTTTGATTTTCAAACATTTTGCTCAACTAAAATAGCCCCAAATCACTCAAGCATTGATAGAAAAGCTCTAGCAGCATTCCCTTATCAAATGGAAGCAAAATGGTAGCAAAATTTGAATCAAAATGTTTCCAAAAGTCGGGCAATCATCTGACAAAGTGCAAGAAGAAAATTTTCCAGCTTTTAACCCAACTTTTAACACACCAATTAAACTCACATTTACAAAACATTTTACCGACACATGGTATAACATTTAAGCTTTCAAAACAACCAAGGAATCCACAAAAAGAGGTCCAAAACAAGGCTTGAAAAATAGCAAGGTAAACCGGCAGTAACCACAGCAAAATTCCAGATTTAATTCTTCAATTTTCACATGCTTTTGCTAAACGGTTTTATGCACCAAAAATGCTCATTTTTGCAAAAGGTCTAGCCCTCATCTAGACCACCATCTTAACAGGAAATAATCACAAAATAATGGTGTTAAAACAAGGCAAAATAACCTTAACAACAACCAGTAGCTTAAGCATTCAAATTTCCAGATTTCAAGCTTTCTTGGAAGGGATTTTGGTTTTGAGCAGTATTCTTTGGAAAATCATAACTTGAGTTCTACAAGTCCAAATATTACAAATCTTATACCGTTGGAAAATAGACTCGATGAACTAAAACTCTCAAGTGACACTTATACAATATTTAAATCTAAAACCAATCAAATTTCAGATTAAAACTGCTGTTACAGTGAAAACAAAACATAACAGTCTTGATTTTCAGTCAACTTTGAAAATTCACCAAAAATTCACAGAATTCGAACTAACCCTTGAAATTTATACTACTAAAAGAACTTACATTCTAGTTTCAAATGAAACAAGCAGAACTCAATTTTGATACTCGAGTGAGAAAATATAGTCATTTGAACATGAGACAAAAACTGTCCTGTCACTGCATTTTTTCCAAATTTAAAGAACAACTTTGAGACATTATTTGAGCAATGAAATGGTACTAGAAAAACACCAAATTTTGTAGGCATAAATCTTAGTATGTAAGCTACGTTTTCACCAAATTTCAGCTAAAAACTCATACGGAAAGGCAACGATCAACGCAACCAAAAACAGGGAAGCATGCATTTCCTTTCCTCTTGGTTTCCTCCTCTTCTTCCCTCTTTCATTTTTAGCAACTAAACACCACATAAACACCTCACACACACACAATACATCATCAACAGCCCCAAGATCACATGTGGTGAGATTTCATAGAGGCCACATGTGAGGCCCCGATTTTTCTCAATATTTGGAAAATATTAAATAATGTTAATTATAATTATTTTTGTTTGCCAAGGTGTTTATATGGTTTGTTTTACTTTTAAAAGTGTTTGTTTTTAACTATCTTGTTTTACAAGTCTAAAAACCATAATTTGAAACTTAAACCCTAGCTTTTGATAAAACCCTAATTTGTTTACATCCTAACTGTAAATTAAACCCTAAAATGTACCAACCCTACTATATTTTCTCGAAACCCTAATTATATGTACAAATCAAACGTTTGTTATTTCATGGATTTTCGTGTGAACTTGCATGCTCAATGGAGTTGATTACGCTAATTGGGTGATTAGTGACCTAGCTAGGTGTGATTAAGTATTAGTGGACTAAGTTGGGTTTACAACTTATGGACTTAATTGCTAGGAAATGAAATCACTTGGGGCCAAGGTGAAAGATCATTGAAGTTGCTAGTTTGATTGAAACTTTGACCAACCCCTTAAATATCTTCTAGGCTTTATCTTATAACTCAAATTGGGACCAATTAAGAGGAAAAAAAGAGAAGGGAAGTCGGGTGAAAGCTGAAACAAGAAGGAAAAAAACCGTGGGGGAAAAAGGAAAGAAAGGAAAGGAAAAAAAAGGAGAAAACTTCAACTCCAACCTTGATTTCTTGCTTGAATCCTTGATTTCTACCTTAAGTTTGCAAACTACTCCATAAAAGGTGACATCTAAGGAAGATTAAGGGGTTGGTGCAGTGATTTGGAAGAAGGAAACTCTAGGGTGCATATCTTCAAAAGGGTTTAAGGTAAATACTTCAAGAAGCTACCTTTTCTTTTATTTCCTGCTCACATATACTTGATTATGTGTGTTGGATGTTGTTTAGATCAGTGAATAGCAATTTGAGCATGTCAAACATGCATTTGATGGACTAGAACTTGCATGAACATGGCTGGAAATTTGTGACAGCGTGGATGGCAGAACAGGGCAGCCTGTTTGAGCTTGATTTCGTGAGACTTTGATGCAGGATTTTAACATGGATTGAATCTTCATCCTTCCCTCTATATGTATGTTAAATTTGAGCCAAATTTGTGGTGTTTTAGTTAGACAAAAGTGATAAACAAGTGAGGTATGTTTTGCTGGAATTTCTGGACAGCATGCTTGATCAGTGATGGAGCTTTGTTTTGGGGTATTTAAATGACTTGTTTGATGGTGATTTTGGTTCAATATCATGTTAATAATATTTTGTTATGGATATATGCTAAGCTTAGGCCACTTCGATTACATTTAAGAAGATTTAAGCTTTGGTTTGCTAGTAGCTTGTAAAATCTGGAAACGATAGTATGATCTTGTTGCTTTTTAGTAAATGTGTTTGGTTTGCTCCAGTTTGGACTGAATTTGATAGTTAACTTATATATGTACATGTGTGTTTATGTTGGCTTGCAAATGGTATAAATTGTATGTGATAGAAATGGACTTGAACCATGCATCGCATAGCTCAAACCAGAAAATCAGGGTTGGTCGAGTAGTCCCTTTAGCTGCATTTTTCGTCATGATCCGTGTCAAACCAGCTTTTGGCCAAAACACAAACGTTTTAGCCCTGTCTTTCAGCTTTCCAACATACCCAGAATTTCCTGAATCGGACTTTGGTACACCGAAAGTTATGGCCGCTTGAATCAGGCCCATGCATAACCCGTCACGTAAATCTGGGGACTCAGTATTCATAATTTTTGACCGGATGGAGTGAATCGGTAGAAAGGGTCTTCATGAAAGTTATAGATTGTTCTCTTAGCTTCGAAATGGCACCTCATTCACTCTAATCCGATACTTGTAGCTTGAGTTATGAGTAGGCATTGTGGTGTCAAACTGCTTTTACACCTTTTACCGTGTGTTTTCCGCTTTTCGTTCGCTCTCGTCCGCTTTTAGTCGAACGCCCATGCATGTACCTTATTTGCTGTTTTAAGTGTTTCTAAGTGGTTTTGGCGTCTTAGTGATTGTTTGAGTAATCTTCTGGCACAACTTTTCACAGGAAGTGACGAGGTCGAGGAGACCGGGGAACTTTTCTAACCTGTTTGCTTTTGTACTACTTTTGGTGAGTAATTAGGACTTTATATGTGATTATATTGTGAAATGTGATAAGTGGGCGTTTGGACGAGGCTGTACTTTATCGCACTCGACCAAAGCTCCATATATGATTCTTGAATATATGTGTTGTGTGATATGTGAATGCATATGATGTGTGATATATGATCTATACCTGTGATATTGTTAGTGATAAGTGACCAAGTGGATGGTCTGATCCCAAGGGATGCCTTTGGGGTCTCAATGTCAATGTTGCTCTCTGACCACTTGGATGGTTTGATCTCAAGTGATACCTTTGAGATCTCAATGTTAGTGTGGTCGACCACTTGGATGGTCCGATCTCAAGGGGTTGCCTTGGGGTCTCAATGGTAAATATTATTTTCCGACCAAATAGATGGTCTGATCTCAAGGGGTTGCCTTGAGGTCTCAATGGTAAATGTTATTTTCTGACAAAATAGATGGTCTGATCTCAATGCTTTGGGATCTCAATGATATATTGCTCAAGCGCTATGTAATCAGACCGCCGTAGTGGGTTGATAAGGTGGACTGCACTAGTATAAGTGGGGTCTACGGATTATCGGTTGACGGAGTGTCAACGGAAGATCAAGCGTGGAAATTGAGCTGGCTTTGAAGCCACCCGTATCCTTAATTGTGGTGTTACTTTTTGCTTTTGACTTGAAAAATCTGTGGAAATGTGATTTACATGTGTTTCCCCCCCTGATTATTCACTAAGCATATAGCTTAATCATTTTCAATTTGTTTTCCTTAGGGGGTCGCTGAACTGACGCTGAAAGGCATAGTGTAGCCCTTTCTTTAGCACTTGCTTTGGGTTGGAGTTTTGGCCATGTATTTTGTATTTTGATACGGGTGTGAGAAACCTTGACGGAGTTACACTCTAACTCTTGTAGTCTTGTAGTGGATATTAAGGGTATATATAATGTACATATTAACCTTTTATGAGAATTTGACACGTTTATCATTTTGCTATCGAGTCCTGGCGAGAGCTAGGCAGGCGATCCGCTAAGCCCTTTGGTACGCCTCTGGGTACGGTGGGGTCGTCACACCACATTCAACCAATCAACAATAAAATCTAATACAAAGAACTATATGCTTTCTTAGCTAAAGAATGAAACAAATGAGCAAGGTTTATGGTGTTGAGAAACCCTACCTCTCCTCCAACAAGAAGCTTGGCTTCAGGTGGATGAACTAGCTCCCAAAATCCCTCAATCTTCAAGCCCCAACAACCGGTTATCCTCTCCTCCAAGCTGGACCGAAGTTCCTCCAAGATTTCTAACAAAGTTCCCAAGCTATTGATGGCTTCAATGGTGGCTTTGTGTTGGTGGTTTTTTGAAGAATCAAGGAGAGGAAGATGATGAAGGTGGCGGGCTGTTTTGGAGAGGAATTGGAGGAGAAATGAGAGAGGAAAGGATCGGCTATGAGGAGAAGAAAGAAAGGAAATGGGCGGTTGGGGTTGGTTTTGACTTTTGGGGCTTTTGTGGAAAATGGAAGAAATGAGAGGAAGTTGGGTGATTTGACGTAAAGCCACTTTTATCGTGTCGGATCAATTTACACGACACGACACTACGATCCCAATTTCTCTTATTTATATATCTCGAATACATGTTTTAATATTCGAAACTTACGTCTAATAGTCGATCCTAGACCCGAGTGCGAAATTTAACCATTCAAATAGTTTAAATCAAGAACATAGTTTAAACGTGCAAAAATGCATTTTAAAACTTTTCGTGCCGTTACAATTGATATACGACAATCAAATACTTCAAACTAAATTAATAAAGCAATTTTATGAAAATATGAAATTTTGCAATTTATAAATTAATTTGATGTTAAACAAGGTTTTTAAAATTAAAAGGAAGTAATGTATGGTGTAATTGCAATTAAAATGATCTAAATTAATTATTCAGAGAAAATAAATAAATAATTAAATAAATATGTCAAATAAAATAAATTTTCGGGTCCTTACAGAATCTTTATGTTAACTTTTTGTTTTCATTAGTAATGTAATTACTAGCTTATAAAAATGTTAAATTACATAGAAAAACATTCACATTCTTTCTTTATTATGTTTTCATTGACTATATCATTTGAAAAAAAATAAAAACTTATACATTTGGAAAAGAGTTTAGGAAAATAACATCTTAAAATTAGTAAAGAGGAAAAGAATTTACACATAGCTAGAATGATTTTTAAAAAATTATGGTCAAAATTTTCTTCCCACCATTTCTTTGGCATGAGGTCTTCTTTTACATTTTTGCCTACTATATCCCTTTACACACTCTTTTTAATAAAAGTGTCCCATTAGACAATAACCATATATTTTTAAACTTTGGACCGTACTTATTCAATATTTACCTATTAAGTCATTAATGCCATAATAAAATGCCCTATTTGGGATGGCAGTGGAAGTAGCTAGCCATAGGGAAAGAAATGAGGTAGAGGAATATATGGTGAGGGTATTTTCTTTCCTCATTTTAGATTTAACAAAAATATATAACCCTTTAATTGGAATAACTTGTAATTAAAGGTCTTATCCTTACTCTTCTAAACAAAAAGCAGAGTAACTTTGACAAAAAAGTTGATGGGTAAGTAAGCTTACCCATCTTGGAAACAAGGAAAAGAAAGGTAAACATATATCTTTTGTTTATTCATTTATTGAAAAAAAAAATTTCTTCTATTCAATAAACAAGTATCAAGTCTTTTAAAACAATTCAGTAATCAAATAAAATATGGAAAAAATAAGCATTTCCATGGTTTGACAATCCAATCAATTCGATTCCACTTAATCGCTCTTTCATAGCATGGCCACATATCTCTTCTAGCTGATTAATGGAAAATCTTTCTCTCCTTAAATGAATCTAACTTTCAGAAAATCTAAAAAAAGCCATATTTTACTTAACAATATCTTTGCTATATCTTGTCTAAGAAAAAATTTTAAATAAATAAAATCCTGTTATACATGTCAATAAAGATGACCAAAGAAAAAAAAAAGAATCGACCATTTAACTTTTCAAATTTGCATAAAAAAGCTAACAGTGAGTGTACAGATACATATAAATACACACACACATAAATAAATGCATATACATACACATACATATACACACATACGTACATACATATGCACATACATACATATATATCAATTTATATTGAATTGGAGATACGTAAATGATAAAATCATAGTGGATTGGAGCAAATGGGATTCTCCTATAGAAGATACATAAGGAGAAAAAAGAAACAGTTTTTCAAGATTGGAATTGGTGTCTACTGCATTCAACATTTAAGTATAAAATAAAGGAAATAAAAAAATGGTGACATCACAATGAAGTCCTAATCTCAAAAAAAAGGGAAGGGGATATAGCAAAATTGGCGGATGCTAAGGGCTTAATTCAATTAAGCCTTGGTTTGAATACCCACTAAGTGATAACTTTCAAATCAAAGAAATCCTAGAATTGATAAAAAGGGACAATGAGCCAAATCCAACTTTTTGAAATCAAAGGTTCAAAAAGTGAAGAGTGACATGTACTGAGATTCAAAAGAAGCTGCTCTCAAATCTCGTTGAATAGACAAGGAACGTGTTGCCTACTCAAGTGAGCCCGTTTTGTGAATGAAAATCCATATTTGATTATCAACAGAAAGTGAAAGATATTGGCCATTTTGAGAGACTATACATTAGACAAGACAAGGGAGGATCGACTCAAATAGAAATCAAGAGTATAAGAAAAATAGAATTCAAGATGCAAGTATAATAAGAAAAAAAGTAGTTAAGTAATATAGCAAAAGTTTTACCAATTTTGTATAGTTTTGGCACCATGGATGAGTGGTAAAATAAGGGATTAAAAATTCCTTTCTTCTAGTTCAAATTTAGGTATCCCCTGATCTATAAAAAAATTTTGAAATATTTTATTCTATTCTATTCATATAACTCACCAAATTATTTCTCATTAGAAGCAGAGGAGGGTGCTTATTTTTGACTAGCTGTTTAATTTGAAGCATTAGCTAGTGTTCTTCAAAGTGTTTTTTTTTGGAAATATTGTAAATCCTTGATTCAAGGATTGAAGAAACTATTGATGGATAGAGGTATTACCAATAGTGTGATGACCCCACCTCCCCCTAAGGCGGACCAAAGGGTTTGGCAGACCGCCTGTCCAGCTCTCGCTAGGACTCACTTACTCGAATAACTAATAACACTTCAAAGGTAAACGTAAATAACAATTCCAAACCAACCCACAACTACTAACATTACTAAATTCAACTTACAGCCCAAACTTTCAAATTACAATTCAGAATACTTAACATACAACCACAATTTCACCTTGCAAGCCCAAAATATCAAATTCAATATTCAAAGACAAACTATAAAAGATAAGATCCAACCCTAGCTAATCACGTCTTCACTCGGGTTCTCGATTCCTGTTTAAGGAAAATAAGTTTAAAGGAATGAACTAAAAGCCCAGCGAGTTCCAAAAGGCATGCATTCCACGTAGTACAGTACAATTCATATTTCAAGTTTACAATTTAAAACAAGTAGATAAACACGTAAATGGGTAATGCTCGAATATGCAAGGTAAACTACTTGAAGGACATTGCCCAACGAAGTAGGCTAGTCAAGGGATTTCGCCCAACGAATTAGACTAGTCAAGGGACTTCGCCTAATGATATCACAATATTTCACTAAAACTACTCGAGGAATTTCGCCCAACGAAGTAGACTAGTCAAGGGACTTCACCCAACGACATCACAAACTAGTCGAGGGTATTCACCCAATGACGTCACATGCTAGTCGAGGGTATTCACCCAACGATGTCACAGTAAGCCACAAGATAGTGCACTATTCATTTTAAATCCCAAAATCACACGAAAAGGAGGAACACTCACATGGTAGTTCAAGTCATAAAACGGATCAAGTACATTTCTCATGAAATTTAGGTCTTACAAATAATCCAAATTCAACTCAAGTTACAATTTCAAGTTCACATAAACAAATCACAATTCAAATCACTTTTCTTGAAAAATCATGCCAAGTAACATGCATGGAAACTCACCAAAAGTCAAAAGCAAGTGAGAGCAAACAAGAAATCAACCGAGCTCCTCGGCGTCCACATGATCACCTGAGACACGCATAATTATCGTTACCAAATAATTCACCCAAGGCCAACTTTCAATCAACTAAACTCTCAGGGCTAAGTTAAAAGAAATCTTAAATTCTTGATGAAATCCAAATATTAAGTATGAAATAGAGTGCAAATAATCAAGAAAGTTAGGTTTGAAAAGCGGAAAATGCTTCCAAAGTCATTTTAGACTTTCATCACTTAACTCGAGAATTTGGAGAAAAGAGAATCTCAGATCGGACTACTATACCTTAGATTGAGGAAACTTATGAGAAGGTGAAGCTGATCCGTCAAAGAATCCAAATGGCTCAAAGTCGACAAAAGAGTTATGCGGATAATCAGAGAAAAGATTTAGAGTTTGAGGTCGAAGATCAGGTATTCCTTAAGATTACACTTTTGAAAGCAAGTTTGATGGCTGGAAAAGGAAATAAGTTACAACCAAGATTTGTAGAGCCCTATAAGGTTATCCAACGCGTCGGAAACGTGGTTGACAAGTTGGAATTGCCTTTAAGTTTGTCCAGAATTCATAATGTTTTTCATGTCTTTATGCTGAAGAAATATAATCCCGATCCGTCCCATGTGCAACGATCAGAAGAGGTGGAAATTGATGAAAATCTATCATATGAGGAGAAACTGATGAAGCTCTTAGATCGAAAAGTGAAAGAGTTAAGACACAAGTAGATTCCTCTAGTTAAGGTTTTATGGAGAAATCATGGAATTGAGGAAGCCAGTTGGGAAGTCGAAGAAGAGATCCACAAGAAATACCTAGAGTTGTTTGTAAACCAAGGTACGAATTTTGAGGACGAAATTCTTTTAAGGGGGAAGGGTGTGAGGACTTGAAAATTTATTTTTATCTGACCTAATTAATTAATTAATTAATTATTTGACCTGAATAATTTATTAAATCATTTTTTAATTGTGGTTACACTATACATTATCTCTTTTATTTGTAATATATATTTACGCTTCAATTTAATTTTTCTATCGCACTTTAGCGAAAATTTGGTGAAAGCACATTTTTTGAGGTAGACTTTTGGTCCGAAAATGAAGAAATCTTGGAGAATAAGAATGATCATTAGTAGATTAATAAAAGTTACTTGAGGGATTAGAAGTGAGTGATTAGCGTTAAACTCAATTAGGAGCTTTAATTGGTCACTATTTAAGAGTTGACTTTTTGCACCTTTTAAAGTAGTTTTATGTCATCTTATCCTTTCACCACTTCACCTCAACCACAAAGCAACCAAACCCTCTCTCTCTCCTCCTTAGAGCTGCCAAACCTTCCCCCTCCCATTTCCCTTGTCTTGAGCTTCATTTTAACCACCAAATCTTGCTTCTACTCTTGCTCCAACCTTGGATCATCTTCACACTTGGTAGAAAGCTTGGGAAAAGAAGATTCTTGGAGGTTTGGAGCTTGATTTCTAGAGAACTTGTTTGCTACTGGGGAGGAAGGTAAATCTCTCCAAAAGCTTCAACCTTTCCTTCATTTTAAGCTAGATTTTTTTGCAAGACTAGCATGGGTTGTTGATGGGTTCTATGAACCTTCACATTAGGTAGAGGACTTGAGGATAATTTTACTTGCTTTCTTGATTTGCTTCTAGGTAGAGGCCTTGAGGTGTTATGTGTTTAAAATGGTGAGATGATTATGTGTATGGCTTGGATTATTGGCTTGCTTGGTGGTTTGAATGTTACTTCTTTAATTAGTTTGGAAGCTTGTGGTATTGTTGGTTGTTTTGGTAGCTTGTAAAGTGAGATTTTGTGCTTGAATTCTTGATGTAAATTTCATCTTTCAAACCTTATCTTTGGGCTAAGAATTGGAGCAAAGATTTTCAAATTTTAGAGCTTCATTTTTACTCCGATGATGAGCTAAAACTTTTGGTTTTAGAAACTCCAATTTAGCTCCAGCTGGAAGCTCAAAAATTTCTGTTTTGAAACTACATTCATGGCCCGAAAGTTTAAGTTGAAAATTTCAATTTTTAGAGCCTCATCTTGAGTTAAAATTTTGCAAAAATAATGGCCCTTAGCCACTCTTTGATCGAAGCAACAAAGTTGATTTTAAAAGAAAGGAATGGAGAAAAGCTTCTACAAGTGTAGAGCTAAGAATTTCATATAGCAGGAATTCAAAAGCAGATTTCGGAACACCGTTATATTTTGGTGTAGAAAAATCCAAATTGAGTTCTGTTTGCTGCATTTGAAACTAGACTTGGAGTTTTTTCAGTGTTATAAATTTCAAGGGCCAGTTCAATTTTTGTGAATTTTGGTAAATTTTCAAAGTTGACTGAAAACCAAGACTGATATGCCCTATTTTTGCTGTTGCAGTGACTTTGAACCGAAATTTTATTGACTTCTGATCTGAATCTGGTACCAGTGCCTTCTGAAAAGTTTTAGTTCATCGAGTTCATTTTCCAACAGTATAAGATTCATATTTTTTAGACTTATAGAACGCAAGTTATGATTTTTCAAATAATACTGCACAAAACTGAAAATTCTTCTAAGGAAGTGTTGGGAGTTCAGAAATGCCTTGAAAACATTTTCTAGTTTTTAGACCTAATCTTTTGATTATTTGTACACCATTCCATACTTGGGAAATGGATTTTTCCAACCACATGAACTTTCTTTTGACGTGAAATCGGGAAAACTTGATTTTTTGGAAGTCGACCTTGAATGCATACGTAGGTAATTTTGATTATGCATCTCTCAGGTGAAAACATGAACATCGAGGAGCTTGATTAACCTCCTGATTTGCTGTCACTCGCTCTTGACTTTTGGTGAGTGTCAAATGCATATTTCATGTTAAATAAATGAAGTGTTACTTGAATGAATGTTATGTGATTTCATGATTTGTAAATTGCCAAGGCGAGAGTGTACTTTATCACTCTCGTTCTCTCTCTCTTTCTCTTGCTTGGTTATTTGATGCTTGTGATATGAATTGGTATGACATGTTCTTGGTCTTGAATATGCTTGTAATTCGGGAGCTCTGGGCGGCAGTATATACCACACCTTAAACGGTGGGAGGTGCCTCTCATACCAACTTAGTGCTATGATCGAATCTAAAGTCGATTGGAGCATTGTCTCATTGATCAATCATGCTTGTGGGGACGCCCCAACCCATTGGTGATCCTTGTAACTCGAGCCAGCAAGGGCTTGGTTGAGGAACTTTGAGAACTATGGGAAATTATTATAGTTTGATCTTTTGAGATCTTGCTTGGTATACTCGAATAGTATTACCACCTCATGCTTGTTTGGTTTTGGATCCGAAAGGATGACATGGTGGATGGAGGAAGTGAGTGGGGTTCTACGGACTTGTTACTACTTGAGTTGACAGAGGATTGACCAAGGATGACTTGAACCGGCCGTGATGTGGAAATAGTTCCTTAGAGCTCCTGTATCCTTTCTAATTGTGCTTTATTTCCAACTTGCTTGTCTATGTGATAATCTTATTAAGTGTGCTTTTACCTTGTTAGCTGCTTCGTGCTTGCTTGCATGTTTTCTTGGCCTCACTGAGCATTGGCTCACCCCAAGTTGTTTTTTCTTAACAGGTTTTGGAAGGTGGAATTTGAAGGCTATAGACTAGCGTTTTTGGAAGATATCTCTTGTATGACTTTTGAAATATTTGGAGTGTAAACTTTATTGTGTTTATAGGTTTTGCATTGTATTAGCGAATGATAGACTCAAAGAATTATGGTTTGTATATGTTAAGTATTTCTCGAATTCGCTAATTAAGTTTCAATTGTGAATGTCTATTAAGTTAGAATGTGTACGTGAGTCCTGACGAGAGTTGGGCGGACATCTCGCTGAGACCTTAGGGCGTCCCTCTGAGACCTTAGGATTTGCCCTAGGGAGAGGTGGAGTGTCACACAAAGCCCCCTTCTTTTAACCTCTACTAAGCTTGGCTCCCTCAAGACAAGATGATCTTCAAGTTTCAAGTGAAGAAATAGAAGTTTTCTCAAGTTTTTCTTGGCCAATCTTTGCAAGAATCGAAGTTGAAATTGAGAGAAAGAAAAAGGAAGAAGTTCGAGTGAGAGAGAGAGAGAAGTGGGAGTTCTTCTAGTGATTTTGATGGATAAATTGGGGAAATCAAGAAGGAATAAGAACCACTAGTTTTGGGTACAAAAGTCAACAAGTGAATAGTGATCCCATAATGCTCTTAATTGAGCTTAACTCTAATACCTCACTTCTAATCCCTCAATTTACTTTTCTTAAGCTACAAATGATCATCCTTATCTTTCAAAATTACCTCACTCTCAGACCAATTGTTTGCCTCAAAAAATGTGTTTTCTTAAATTTTCACTAATCGGTGACAGAATAAATTTAATTTAAGAATAAACGTGTTTTTAAAAATGAAATGAGGTAATGTTCTATGCAATTGTAGTTAAAATGAATAAAATAAATTAATCAGGTTAGATGAAGAAATAAATAATTAAATAGGCTAGTAAAATAATTTTCGGGTCCTCACAAATAGTATTTAGTTCTCACTTTCTATTAACAACCAAATATGGATTTTTATTCACAAATGTAAAAATTTATGACAAATTTAAACCAATAGCTATTGATATTGACTGTGAATTCATAAATAGCTCTACATTTTTTGTTTTCCTAATGATATGCATGAGAAAATACAAGTTAATAAATAAATATTGAATTAAAAATCCCTCTCCATTTAATTATAACAAAACTATGAGTATCTCTAATCCTAAGCAAAAATTAGTATACAGATAACAATTATCTTTTTTAGATATGTTCTATCTCAACTATTATCTTGCCTATTATTTTATACAAATGACTAGAAAATTTTCATATCTCTATTTTATTTTGAATTAAATAGTGTAAGGCCCAAAAACAACCTAAGAGGGAGGGTGAATCAGGTTGATTAATAATTAATCAAATGATGCCCTTTTTTCAAAATAACCAATGCAACTTCTCACACAATTAATTTGTCAAATAAATGAGCAGTGAAAACAGAGAAGTGTAGATGATATAACAATCAATAAATGGTAAAATAAGCTGAAAATAAGGATGAGAGTAAGCAAATCAATTTCCTTCAATGCTCCTCTTTGAACTTGAAGAATAAAACTCAATTCAAGCAACTTTAACTTAATGAAATTCGACCAATCTTGTGTATAATGGAAGGCTCACTTTCTCCTTACCCTAAGCAGCACTTAGTCAAGTTAAGAAGTTTTACAATCACTCAGATAACCCTCACAAAGCTACACTATTGAAGAATTCACTCACAATTGAAAAGCTTGCAAAATGAACTAACACTTCAAGGCGTACAATTCTTACACCAAGAGTATTTTCTTACTAAAATCACTTTCAAGAACTTGTATTCTAAGTGTTCAAAAGTTGCTACGAAACTCAGACAAGGCGGTATTTATAGGGGACCAAAAAGTGTCTTGATCATAGTGGTCAACGGATAGAAGGCAGTTGAAGAGTCAACTAGCCGTTGGAGCTATCGGACGTCTAACACATGTTGTGCGTCTGATGCGAGTGTCCGATAGGTTGTTTCGTTCTTCATCAGACGGCTGATGCATATTTCTGCGTTCGATGAGTTTTGTGTCCGATAGCGACCAGAGAGCTCAGAAATCTTCTTGGATATGATCGGATGTCCGGTGAGGTTGATGTACGTCCGATACGAGTGTCTGATAGATCCCCTGTCTATTGGACGTCCGGTACTTTAAGTTGAGTGTCTGATAGAGAGTTTTCGAGTTTTATCGGATGACCGATACCAGTTATCGAGCGTCCGATAGTCATCAGTGACTTTTGCTTCTTTTGATTGAGTTCTTGAATTTGCATCATTGCATTGATAACCTGAGTTGCAAATATTCTCAATGGAAAATTTTAAATTGATTTCTTCAATTGTTTTGTAATTGACAAAATTCAAGATCACGATTTACATTCTCCCCCTTTTTGATGATGACAAAACAATTGAACATGATTTGATAAAAACCATTGATAAGACATATCAAAACTCCCCCTTACTCAATTAACCATCTATTTACTGGAAATGTACACAGCTTACATAATGAGTATAATTTAGATGGAGTAACAAACTCCCCCTTACTCGAATACTCGTTCTTTTTGATCAACCAGTAAACGTATATCCAAGTCAAGATCAATATCAACCACGAAACATTCAAGTCATTAACCGACTTTTAGAATCAATAAATCGATTTTTAGAATCAATTTGAATCAAATCACAAGATTTCTCCCTCTATTTGTCATATCAAGAAGTAGAATAACAAGAAGTTGTAATCTTCAATACCAAATGTGAGTCCAGAAAAGCTGAAATCTTCAATACCAAGTGTGGGACACATTTCCAATATCAAAACTCATCTAATGCCAATAATGCAATCCTTTTTCCCAATATCGGCCAGTATAACAAAATACAGAACAAGACTAACAGCATCAGCAATACAATAAGTAGCAATACCAGCAAAAATACTATTCAATGAACAATCAGAATTCCAATGATTCACAATATCCCACAGAATCAAAAACAAAAGTTCATCAAATATCTATTAGTATCTCAATACGAGTAAGAACAGTAACAATATCTCAACAAGAGAATCAAATCCATAGAGACAAGATTAGTACAAAAAACATTGTCAACAGCGTAAAAGATTGAATCCAAGACCACAACCAGTAAGAACCGAATGCTGAATTACGGAATAGCCAAAAGCACTGATCATCCAACATAAATACAAAATAGCAATAAGGAAGGTAGCTTAGTACTTTATACTCAATACACTTCAACCAATGATAAAGGGGAACAATAAGAAATGATGCAACCTAATGGTGAAGTGCAGGTACTTCTAATGTGTCTAAAGAGTGAAAGTGGATCTTGTTCTAGGCCTTCTTCTAGTAATCCAATAAACTGAGTGATCTTCCTCTTCGGTATATTCATCATCTTCTTCCTCAGCTTGTTCAGTGATTGGTTCCTTTCTCTTCTCAGATGTTGAGGGATCACGATGAGGTGTTGGAGATTCAGTCACTTCTTGAATGTCAAGAGTAGGGTCAGGCCGAGGTTTCTTGGCTTGTGAAGCATCTTCATCCATAGCAGGAGAAAATAGTAGACCCTTTTTGTCCAAGAACTCAGACTTTTGCTCAAGTGACATAGTCAGCATAAGGCCATGTTCAAGAAGGATAATATGGTCCTTGAGTTCTTTCAACAAATCAATAACCTCAGATTGAGGAGAGTTGGTCTTGGAAGCTGATTTTCTAGGGTGAATGGATGGATTGGGAGTAAAGCGAAGTGTTTGAGAGGTGAGGGGAGTGATAGGTGTGTCATGAGTTCTTTTTGACCGGGATTCAGAGGTAGCCTCTTTGGTACACCATGTACCATCAAAAAACTTAAGATTTTTTCTTTCAAAATAAGATTTTGAGAAAGCAAAAGTGGAAGTGTCCTTAGGACAAACACCAGTGATTGGGACTTTAAAATATTCAAAAATTGGTGTTTTAAACTTGCCATAAGATAGTTTTCTCCTAGTGTCAATGCACAATTTCATTAAGAACTTGCACATGATAAAACCAAAGTCAATTCGAATTTTCTCAACAAAAAAATAAAAGAGATACAGTTCCATCTTATTTGCATCAGTACGATACCCATCAGTAGGAACAAGCAAATTCAAAATGATTGAGAAGATAATCAAGTTTTTAGGAGAAAAGTCTTCTAATTTTGCATCAACAGGAGCTTGAAAAGGAGATTGAAAATAAGACATCAATTTTTTAACATTGAAATGATTGATGCTAGTTGGATTTTCTTCATAAGGGAAAACGTTGGCAATTTTGCTCTTACATCCAAATTCAATGGTGATTTTTAGAATTTATTTACCACATCAGAATCAAAAACTTAATCTACTCCATTCACACGGGACCTTAATTCATCACGAGAATTCCCTTTCCTAAGATTAGCAAAAAATTGATAGAGCATCTCAGGATAGTAAACATTTGGCATGGTAATAATATGAGACCATTTTTGGAATTCAAATAATTTGAGAATAGAATCAAGGTCAATTTTTCGAAACTCAGAGGGATCAATGGACCTTTGAATGATGAAGCTCTTTTGGGAAAACAAGGAAAATCTTTCCTTAGCTTTATCATCAATGAATTTAGGCAATGGAGGGGGTTGTGATGTAACCTGAGGATCAGTCCGAGTTGATCGAGGTTGCTGAGTGGTTGCAGAACCTCTTTTCTTCCTCAATGAAGTCCGCTTGGCAGTTGGAGTGGGAGTATCTTCATCCCTGAGAAGTCTTTTGCGCCCGGTAGCTGATGAACCTCCACGGACTTGCACCATTGTTGCGTGTGTGTGTTTTAAGTGATGACTAAGATACTGAATGAGATGCTGAGTGACTAAGCAACAAGTTGGATGATAATGCTGTGATCAAGCTAGCCAAAAAGAGAAGAAGTCTCAGTTTAGGGTTTCTGAGGTGATTTGGGGATAGAAGAGTGAGTGATTTATAAGGAGAAACGTTGATGACTCTTGGCTTGCAATAGTCTTGAGAGAGAGTTTGTGCTTTCAATTTTGAGAATTGGTGCAAGTCAAGGTGGGAATTTGGGTTTTTGAGGTCTGGTGGTTGGGAAGTTACGTTTGAATTAAATAAGTTTGACTGATTGAAATGAGGAGAAGTGACCTGATAAGCTATGACTTTTGGTGTATCAGACGTCTGAACGACGTGAAGCGCCCGACACATCCATCCAATATGATTTTCTGGAAAACAGCCAAGAATACTGTCGGACGTCCGTTCATCAGGATCGGACGTCCGATAGAATTTGACCAGAATTTTCAAGAGTTCTTTTCTAAAATTCCTAATTTCAAATGTAAATATATAAATTGATCTAGGGGCAAAGGTTTTGTGAAAATATCAGCAATTTGATCCTTTGAGCAAACATAATTCACACAAATTTCACCTTTTTGAATAAGATCACGAATGAAATGATGTTTTATGTCTATATGCTTTGTCCCAGAATGTTGAATGGCATTTTTTGTCAAAATTATGGCACTTGTGTTATCACAATAAATAGGCATATTATCATACAATAATTCAAAATCATTCAAAGTATGTTTCATCCACAACAATTGAGCACAACATGCACTAGCGGCAACATATTTCGTTTCGGTTGTGGACAAGGAAATGGCATTTTGTTTCTTACTAAACCAAGACACCAAACAATTACCAAGAAAATGACATGAACCACTAGTGCTTTTTCTATCAATTCTACAACCACCAAAATCAGCATCCGTATAACCACATAAGGCAAATTCATGACAGTTAGGATACCATAGGCCAAAATTCAAGGTTCCTTTCAAATATCGAAAAATTCTCTTAATGGCATTTAAATGAGATTCTTTAGGACAAGATTGGAACCGAGCACATAAACAAACGGCAAACATAATATCCAGCCTACTTGCGGTTAAATAAAGAATGTTTCCGATCATACCTCTATATTTCTTCTCATCAACACTTGTACCTTGTTCATCCTTTTCGAGTTTGGTAGATGTACACATTGGTATTCCAACTTGCTTTGAATCCTCCATGCCGAATCTCTTGAGTAGTTCTTTTGTATACTTTATTTGATTAATGAAAGTTCCTTCATAAGTTTGAAGAACTTGGAGTCCGAGAAAGAAATTCAATTCTCCTATCAAACTCATCTCAAATTCATTTTGTATAATGATGGAAAAATCCTTGCACAAACACTCATTAGTAGCACCAAAAATGATATCATCAACATAAATTTGTACAATAAGGAGATCATTTAATTTTTATTGTAAAAAGAGTAGTGTCTACAATACCTCTCTTAAAACCATTTTCAATAAAAAACCCACTTAAACGTTTATACCAAACTCTAGGAGCTTGTTTTAAGCCATACAAGACTTTTGAAAGCTTGAACACATGATTAGGAAATTTATCACTTTCAAAACCGGGAGGTTGGTCTACATAAACCTCTTGATCAATAAAACCATTTAGAAAAGCACTTTTAACATCTATTTGATACAATTTAAAACCTTTGAAACAAGCAAATGTAAGCAACATTTTAATGGATTCTAATGTTGCTACGGGAGCAAATGTTTCATCAAAATTTATACCTTCTTCTTGAGAATATCCCTTGGCCACTAATCTAACCTTATTTCTCACAATTTCACCCTTATCATTTAATTTATTTCTAAAAACTCATTTTGTGCCTATAATAGGATAATTTTGAGGTCTTTCAAGTAGAGTCCAAACATTATTCCTTTCAAATTGATTTAATTCCTCTTGCATAGTTACAATCCAATAATCATCTTTTAAGGCATCATTAACATTTTTTGGCTCAAATTGTGACACAAATGTAAAATTATCAAGTAGTGGTTTTGAAGAAGAATGAGTTCTTACCTTTTCGGATGGATCACCAATAATCAAGTACTTAGGATGATTTTGAATGAACTTCCAAACTTTAGGAAGATCTTTTGGTAAATCATCATCCTTGTCTTCCTCTTCTTGCAATCGATTTTCTTGAGTGTCATTTACCTTCAAATTTTCCTCCATTTCAGCATTATTTTCTTCTTGGAGTGTAAGTTTCTCGAGCTCTTTTTAAATACCTACATCATCATCTACACAAGTGGTTTTGGAAGGATCACCATTAGACTCGTCAAATGTAATATGTATGGCTTCTTCAATCACAAGAGTTCTTTTATTATAAACTCTATATCCTCTTTTGTTTTCACAATAACCCAAGAAAATACCTTTATTGATTTTCTTATCAAATTTTTCAAGATGTTCCTTAATATTTAAAATAAAGCATTTGCATCCAAAAATTTAAAATAACCAACAATTGGCTTTTTATCAAACATCAACTTATAAGAGGTTTTGTTCAAAATTGGTTTTAACAAAACTCTATTAATCACATAACATGTCGTATTCACGGTCTCGGCCCAAAAATATTTTGGCAATTCATTTTCACTCAACATGGTTCTTGCGGTTTCACTAAGTGTCCTATTTTTTCTTTCAACAACACCATTTTGTTGGGGGGTTTTTACAATAGAAAATTTATGAATTATTCCATTGTGATCACAAAATTTTAGAAAGCCACAATACTTAAATTCTGAACTATTATCACTTCTAATTTTAACAATATGTAGGCCAAGCAAATTTTGCACTTTTGCAAACAAGGAAACAAAATTTTTGAAAGCATCATTTTTATGAGCAAGAAAAACAGTCCATGTATATCTAGAATAATCATCAACAATCACAAGACAATATCTCTTTCCACCTAAGTTAGCAATTGGTGTAGGACCAAACAAATCAAGATGTAAAAGCTCCAATGGTTTAGATGTAGAAATGTTTCTTTTAGGTTTAAAAGAGGTTATGGTTTGTTTACCAAATTGACATGCATCACAAACCTTATCTTTTTCAAACTTAATTTTAGGCAAACCTCTAACAAGTTCCTTTTTGGAGATTTCATTTAGCACATCCATATTGAAATGACAAAGTCTTCTATGCTACAACCAAGGGTCTTCATTTGAAAATTTAAAACATTTAAAACTAGAAGAATCAATTTTCTTAAGAATCACAACATAGATGTCAGTGAATCTTTTTCCTTTGAAAATGATGTTAACTTTTGAATTAAGAACTAAACATTTATGTTTTTTGAATAAAACAAATAAATCTTTATCACATAATTGACTAACACTAAGCAAATTGTAGCCTAGATAATCAACTAAGAGAACATTATGAACGAATGTTTCACCATTCTTACCAACATCATTTATTCCAATTGTTTTGGCTTTCATGTCATCTCCAAATGTCACTTTTCCACTTGACTTTGATTTGAGCTTGATGAATTGTGATGGATCACCGGTCATGTGCCTTGAGCATCCACTATCTATGAACCACTTTGATTCCTTTACGATTTTCTCCATTTTTGCCTATACAAAAGATAGAAAATTTGGTACCCTTTAATTTTTGGGTGCTTGATGGTTAGAAACATGTTTAACTAACCACATACATTTCATTCCTCTTTTCATGTTTCTCCTTACATAACATTCATGTTTCAAGTGACCATCTTGACAACAAAAGTCACACATAATGGTAAGATTATTTACATGAATAGGTTTAATAAACCTTACTCCGCTTTTTCTATAAATTGTGAATTTATTTGCACTAAAAGTTAGTTTCCTTTCATTAGCATTAAAATGAGGTTTCAATTCATTTCTTGCAAAACTATTTTGCTTTTTATTTTGAAGAATTATGTCTAGACTATCCATTCTTCTTTTCAAGTCACTTTGTTTTTCCTTAAATATTTTACAATGACTTATTTTTTCTATCAAGTTCATGTTGTAACTCAATTTGATCTTTTATCAAACAATCATTGTCATATTTCAGTTTTTTTTTTATCTTGAAACAAATTTGCATTATCTTGCAAAAGAAATCTGATTTTCTGTTTTAATAATTTATTTCTAGCATAAGACTCTTTCAAGCTATTATGCAACCTTCCAACAAATGACTCAAGATCATCATCATCATCATCATCACTACTTTCACATTGAGGGTTGCAAGATGTTACCTCATTGTCACCAATTGCCATGAAGGCAATTTGAGCCGATTCCTCTTCTTCCTCAATCTCACCTTCCGAATTGCACTCATTCCAAGTATTTTGGAAGTTGTTGAATATTGGCTTTCTTTCATTCTTCATTTCTTTCTTTCTTCTTCGTACGGCAGTGAGCTGCATAATGCCCAAGCTGTCCACATTCAAAACACTTATCTCTTTGCTTTTTGTTGGCATCTTGTCTTCCCTTATATCTTGTGTTGAATTGATTAGGGCTTTGATTGCTAGGTCCTCCCTTTCTGAATCTTCTTTTGTTGAGGATCTTCTTCAAACTTTTAGTGATGAAAGCAAGATCACTATCATTACCATCCATGTCTTCATCATCCAATGAGGTCGAATCATCCTCATCTTGGGATGCTTTGAGACTAATGCTCCTCTTGGCCCTTGCATCTTCTTCATCTTGTAGCTTGCTTTTGAGTTTCAACTCATAAGATGTTAGAGAGTTTATAAGAGAATCAATAGGCATTGAATTCAAGTCCTTTGCTTCTTCAATTGTAGTCACTTTGTTTTCCCATTCCTTAGGTAAAGCATTCAAATTTTTCTATTTTTTTCACCAAGTGTGTATTCTTTATCTAACACTTCCAAATCTTTTATAAGATCATTGAATCTACAATACATTTTATCTACATTTTCATGAGGTTCCATTTTGAATGATTCATATCTAGTGACTAATATAGACTTCTTTTGTTCCCTTACATCTTCACTACCTTCATGGATTTCCCTTAACTTATCCCAAATTTCTTCAACCGATTTACATCCTTTAACTCTAATAGATTCATTTGTATCTAATGCACTATATAGAACATTCATGACTTTAGCATTTGAAGTAAGATTAGCCCTATTCTCACGAGTCAGTTCATTCCTTGTTTTTAATTTAGGGACATGAATAATGGGATCATCAATAGTAGCAGTGTAAGGATCTTTATTAATGATAAACCATAGATCGATATCAATTGATTGCAAGAAGATGATGATGCGTTCTTTCCAATTAACATAGTTCGAACCATTGAACATGGGTGGTCTAGTAACCGATTGTCCCTCTACAAACATGACATTGTTGGTTGTCATCTTTTCTCTAAGCGGTTAAGTTTGATCCTAGAGACCAAGCTCTGATACCAATTGTAAGGCCCAAAAACAACCTAAGAGGGAGGGTGAATTAGGTTGATTAATAATTAATCAAATGATGCCCTTTTTTCAAAATAACCAATGCAACTTCTCACACAATTAATTTGTCAAATAAATGAGCAGTGAAAACAGAGAAGTGTAGATGATATAGCAAACAATAAATCATGAAATAAGCTGAAAATAAGGATGATAGTAAGCAAACCAATTTCCTTCAATGCTCCTCTTTGAGCTTGAAGAATTAAACTCAATTCAAGCAACTTCAACTTGATGAAATTCGACCAATCTTGTGTACAATGGAAGGATCACTTCCTCCTTGCCCTAAGCAGCACTTAGTCAAGTTAGGAAGTTTTACAATCACTCAGATAACCCTCACAAAGCTACACTATTGAAGAATTCACTCATAATTGAAAAGCTTGCAAAATGAACTAACACTTCAAGACCTACAATTCTTACACGAAGAGTATTTTCTTGCTAAAATCACTCTCAAGAACTTGTATTCTAAGTGTTCAAAAGTTGCTATGAAGCTCAGACAAGGCTGTATTTATAAGGGACCAAAAAGTGCCTTGATAATAGTGGTCAACGGATAGAAGGCAGCTGAAGAGTCAACTAGGCATTGGAGCTATCGGACGTCCGACACATGTTGTGCGTCCGATGCTAGCGTCCGACAGGTTGTTTCGTTCTTTATTGGACGACCAATGCATATTTCTGAGTTCGATGAGCTTTGCGTCCGACAGCGACCAGAGAGCTCAGAAATCTTCTTGGACACGATCGGACGCGTAGTGAGGTTGATGTGCGTCCGATACGAGTGTCCAATAGATCTTCTATCTGTTGGATGTCCGGTACTTCAAGTTGAGTGTCCGATAGAGAGTTTTCGAGTTTTATCGGATGTCCGATACAAACTATCGAGCGTCTGACAGTCATCAGTGACTTTTGCTTCTTTTGATTGAATTCTTGAATTTGCACCATTGCATTGATAACCTGAGTTGCAAATATTCTCAATGGAAAATGTTAAATTGATTTCTTCAATTGTTTTGTAATTGTCAAAATTCGGGATCACGATTTACAAATAGAAAATAGAATTTATTAATTTATTAATAAAGCACAATCCATCTTATGTTGCCCTAAAAAATAATGACAATATAATAAAAAAGAAGAGGGGTATTAGTATCTTTATACATGTTTAATAAATACTACTCTTCTTATATTCATGTTAGAAAATTCACGCATGAAATATCATAATAATGGTAGAAATTGAATCATTCATTTATTTTTAATTTTTTACAAATTTCTATAACTTAATAAGTTTAAAGGTTAAGTGGTAGAATTTATTTCTAGGAATATTTCATAAATTCTTTTCCATTTGTATTCATTACAAATTTCAATAAAAAAGCCCAATTCAAATCTAGGTAGAAAACTCTTTTGATTTCTCTATATATACATATTTTATTTATTCCCCAAATCCATTACCAAACGATGCGTGGGGAATTTGAACCTTAATTACTTTTATGTTTTAAATATAACTCAAACTTCCACAGTTGCTAGTCCACAGGTCATACATGAGTATAGGAAATATTCGAGTGTAGATCTTATAGAGAAGATTGTCAATTACCGGTGGTATTCAAGCTCTTTTCCTATTTAAACTACCACATAGAATAAGTAAATCTAAGCTACTAATATGCAACAAAAGTAGTAACAACAACAATGAAAATATGCTTATGGTTATAGAATTCCTATTTACTCTTGAAAGTGAAAATTACTGGTTAAATGAAATTAATTATCTCGGTTAAGTCATGGCTAATTTCCTAATGTACGTGATATCTGTTTTTGCCAATGTACCAATATACCTATAACTATCCCTCACTTACATTTTATGATGAAGAAACAAAATATAAGCTTATTGGCTTCAATGAAATTACTTGGTTAAAGCCACAAAGGTGTTTCCCTACTTTTGTGAGAATACTTCCTAGGTTGACAACTCCCATGAACTAGTGTTTAATCACAATTTTCATTCATGAAGCAACACCTTTAGATAATCACAATCAAGGCCAATTAATCCTGATCGTAGTAGCAAAACTGTTAAATAACTTGCACAAGATGTAACTAAAATAACTATGCAAATCTCACATAACAATAGTAGATAGTTCATCCACACCTTTAGGTGGAACTACTAACAAAACATGAAAGGAAATACCATATGTGACGACCCCACCTCCCCCTAAGGCGAACCAGAGGGTTCGGCGGATCGCCTCGCCAGGGCTCACTCGCTCGAATAACTAATAACACTTCGAAAGTAAATGTAAATAACCATTCCAAATCAACCACAACCAATAACATTACTAAATTCAACTTACAACCCAGCTTCTCAAATTACAGTCCAATATACTTAAGGTACGACCACAATTTCATCTTACAAACCCAAAACGTCAAATTCAACATTTCAAAGCAAAATTCTAAAGATAAGTTCCAACCCTAACTAATCATGTCTTCACTCGGGTTCTCGATCCCTGTTAAACAAAACAAATTTGAAAGAATGAGCTAAAAGCCCAGTGAGTGCCAAAAGACTTGCAATTCACGTAGAATAGTTCAAATCATACTTCAAGTTTAAAATTTAAAACATGTAGATAAACACGTAAATGGGTATTGCCTGGATATACCAGGTAAACTACTCTGGGTATACCAGGTAAACTACTCGAGGGACATCGCCCAACGAAGTAGACAAGCCGAGGGATGTGACGACCCCACCTTCCCCTATGGACCAAAGGGGGGACTTAGCTCGCCAGACTCACACACTCACTTGTTTAATATCACTTATCAAACTAAAACCCTGAATACATAAGAGTACAATGTCTTAAAGGTACATAACATCCCAAATACCATTCGATAAATACATGATTCCATTATACAAAAGTCCACAAAAGGGAAATATCCATAATTCTCCAAAATACATAACAAAACATATGAACGCCCTAATCTCAAGAGTTGGCATCACCACTTGGTTGCTCATTTCCTGCTAAGGAAAACAAATGGAAAGGGTGAGCTAAAAAGCCCGTGAGTTCCCAAAATCATGCAAGCCACTTAACACATAAACAATTTCACTTTGCAAGAAGACTTGAAATATAAACAGATAGAAAAGCAATTAACAATACAATGTAGGATACAGGGCCCTCAGGGGCCAAATTCCACGAAGCTTGTCCACGAACCACGAACCAGTAGTTGACACTCCGTCAACTATCACTATTACCATGTAGAACTTCACTTTCTCCTTACTCCTCCAAACCCCCACCGGGCCCGCACGCCAAACACTTTTCACTTCACTTTAAAACATTTCACTTTAAAACACTTCACTTTATTGAGTACTCTCCATTAGGGACAAGTCCATACCAAGTCCAGTAATTTTCATTTCACTTCACTGGTTGTTGCTCTTATGGAGACTGGTTCAAAACCAAGTTCAGCATAAATCACTGGTCTAAGTCAAGTGCTTTGTGACATTTTTAAATAACCCTATGGCTTCTTTCTCCTCGCCTAGGCCTAGCCCCCCTCGAAGTCAAGGGTTCACCTATAGGTCTCAGGGATTTCCTGACCTTCCAAACACATGCAATCATTACAATACACTTTACAATCAAGCACTTCAAGTCACTTTCACACGCTTACTCAAATGGAGTAGGTGCGATAAAGTACACACCATCCCCATTCGAGGGTTCAAAAGTCACTTTCACATAACAATCACTTCAATACATTCATTTATAACATTTGCACGTAAACACGTAACAAGCATGGAAACTCACCGAAGTAGGGTTCGGCTTCCACGTATGGTTCAAAGTCACGGTCTTGCACACTCCCTAAAATAATTGAAAACAAGCAATAAGGTTCACTTCAATCTTTTCCATTTACTAATACAGCTCAATCTCACTTTTAGTTTCAAATGATAATCTTTTCCAAAACTTACTCAAGGAAAGGTATTCATTTCATCTAGCTCAATTTCCAAATAAATTCCTTTGGAAAATCACTTCACCCTTTTTAAAAGAAAACATCTCGTCGACATACTCATTGGCACTACAAGCACGTTCACCTTCAATCAAAACTTCCATTTTAACCTTAAACATTTTATACCAAGTCATGATCCAAAATCCCTAGATTTTAGTCAAAATATAATAAAACCTTCAAATTCGGTCAAATAGCACTTTTCACTGTGTTTCATGAAAATTACACTTTTACCCATTTAAAAATTCACACACTCATTCACCCACATATACACTTACAATTTGAACAAGATATACATTTTTTCTTAAAAGCAAAACCCTTGAGAACATTCACAACATTTCAAAATCAAACATTGAAATCACCAAGCATGGGTTTTGGCCATAGCATATATTTTTCCTCGCCAATCAACAAAACCCTAATTTCTAACCATATCAAAACAAATTCACAAATAGCAATCAATTCCCAATCAGGTCCTCAAGTCCGCTACCTAGAATCCACCTCAAGTCCGCTACCTAGGTTGGGAATTCAAGAGCCCAACTTCATCTTTTCAGATGATCTCATTTTTATCATTATTAACTACAGATCTACATTATTAACCCCTAATAAGGCTAGATCTACAAGATGTGAGGTTTATACCTCCGGATCTGTCAAGATCCAACGAGATCCGGTTAGATCCACCAAGATTCCTCAAGCTTATCACCAAGAAAGTTACTCCCAAGCTTGATGACTACCAAAATCTTCGATTATAGCCCAAGATCGTCAAGATCTACCGAAGATATCCTTCACCAAGTTCAAAATCGAACCCACAACGATCACACAAGCTTTTCTTCCTTCCTTTTCTTTCTCCAAAATTGACCACTCTCTCTCTCTTCCTTCCTTGGTTCGGCTGCCATAGGAGCAAGAAATCAAACCACCAAAATCATCATTCAAGTTTCACAAGCTCAAATTTTTGTAGGAAGAAAGGAAAATGAAAAATCAGCTCACTTACCTCTTGTTTCTTCCAAACTTTGGACAAGAATCTCCTCTCTCTCCTCTTCCCTCGGCTGCTAGGGATGATGAAGACAATGGTGGTTGATGATGGTAGAAAATTCAAGAAGATTGAGCAAGAATGGAAGAAGATTTGAAGCAAAAATCTCACCTTCTCTCTAGCTCTCTCTCGGCCCTTCTCTCTCTCTCTACACCAGATTTTGCTGCTGAAAATGAAGCTCAAGGATAGCCAAAAGTCAAGCTTTTAAATGCCCAAAAGTGACTTTCCCTAATTCAAGGGAAAAGTGGTTTTGCCACTTTATGTCGCGTCACACTCGACGGTCTAACTTACACTGGTTTCTTTCATCCCGACACTGTCTCACCTTAATAATATTTCCAAAATATCACTACATATGCTCGATTTCAAGTCCAAGTCACTATTCACGGAACAATTTTTTTAACGCTAAAATTTGGCCAAAACCACACACCGGCAAACAATTCGTATAAAATTCTCTAAATTGAGAAATAATCACTTTAAACATATTTTCACTATTATTCCAATAAATAAACTCAATATAAATATTATTAGGCATTTTAGAAATAAATTTTGAATTTTTGAGGCCCTCACAAGGGACTTCGCCCAACGACATCACAACAATTCACTGAAACTACTCGAGGGATTTCACCCAACAAGTAGACTAGTCGAGGGACTTCGCCCACCGACGTCACATCAATTCACTGAAACTACTTGAGGGATTTCACCCAACGAAGTAGACTAGTCGAGGGACTTCGCCCAACGACGTCACATCAATTCACTAATACTACTCGAGGGATTTCACCCAACAAGTAGACTAGTCAGGGACTTCGCCCAACGATGTCACATCAATTCACTGATACTACTCGAGGGATTTCACCCAACAAGTAGACTAGTCGAGGGATTTCGCCCAACGACGTCACATTTGTCACAAGATAGCACACTATTTATTTTAATTCCCAAAATCACACGAAAAGGAGAAAGCACTCACATGGTAGTTCAAATCATAAAACAGTTCAAGCATATTTATTATGAAATTCAAGTCTTTCAAATAAGTCAAATTCATTTCAACAATTCATTTCTTTGCAAACGATAGAAAGGTTTTCATTTTGAGAAGGAGTTGGAACACTCACCAACAAAAGAAATCAAATAAAAGTATGCAAGTGAGATCACTCGAGCGCCTCGGAATTCACGCCGTAGTTCTCTTGGCCACCTGAAGCAAACGTGACTAATGATCAACAATTTATGAGCAAATTGTTCAAAATGTCACTGAACTATCCACCTTAGCCAAAAATGTCACTACACTATCCGCCTTAGGCAAAAATGTTACTAAACTTACTCGTTAGCCATAAGTGTCAGCACTCTTTAAAAATTCATATCTTAAGTTCCGCAAGCTAGAAAACTATAAAAGTTATACAGTTGGAAAATAGATTTTTAGTACTACAATTCACTAGAAGGGCTCGCTCCAAGATTCATTTTGTAAAGTAGGATAAAGTGCACGACAAGACAACTTGAAGGAACGAAAACAGTAAATCAGTTTTAGAAAACAGCCTTTTTCCCAGATTTTTTGTGATTGATAGAAAAAGAGTTAGCATGTAAACCATATACTGTTGGAAAGCCCTTGATGTTTAGTTTCGAACGCCATTGATGACGCTCAATTTTGACTCCCGAGCAAGGAGTTATAGCCGATAGAAGTACAGGTGGTTGCCAAGACTGGCAGCCAAATTTTCCAGGTTTGAAAAGCTATATTTGGAACAACATTTGGGTATCGAAATGCCATTGAAAGATTACCAAATTTTGTACACTCAAACCTCACTAGATGAACTATGTGTGTACCAAATTTGAGCCAAAAACTTGCATAGTAATGTAACTTTTTAGATGGCCAAAGTTTGTGAAAAAATTTAGAAACTAAGTTGCCAGATTTTTTTTTTCCTTTCTTGATTTGCAAACCTTTTTGCTCAACTAAATCTGCCCCAAATCACTCAAATTTTGATACATAAACTCTAGCAGCATCGCTTTGACAAATGGAAGCAAAATGTTAGCAAAAATTTGAATCAAAATGCTCAAAAATAGGGCAGTAGTTCGGCCAAGTGTGAAGAGTACAATTTTCCAGTTTTTGCAGGATTCTTTGAAATACCATAACTTGAGTTATATAAGTCTAAAATTTATGAATCTTATACTGTTGGAAAATAGACTCAGTGAACTAAAACTCTCGAGAAGACACTTATACAAGATTTGTGAGAACCCTAGAAAAAAAAAATTCAATCAGGAGCACCATTTACCATCTAGTGCATTGTTTCTCCCAAAGTACTCAATTTCGTGTGTATTGCATGGTTTAATTTAGGATTCCATTTTTCATGTTTTATATGGGCAAATGCATGAAACTTATGTGGAATAAGTGGGTCACAATTTGCATTAAGGGATTTGATGGCAATTTGCAAAGATATTATCCAAATCTTGGCCAAGATCATGCCACATGTCAACCATCCCATAACCCCCTTGATTTAAGCCTTCTATATAATTCCTTATCTTTAAAAATTTGAGCTAATTTTCCCTCCTTTTCTCTCTCCCCTGGCCGGCCACTTCACCTTGAAGAACAACAAAACCTAAGCTAGAGATTTGGTGATTTTAGTGTAGAAAAACAGCATTAGGTAAATTCCTCACCTAGACTACTACTTCAACTTCAAACTTGGTGGCAAGGAGTGGAGTTTTTGGGTGGTTTGCTCACACTTTTAGCAAGGTGAAACCCCTCTTAATTATGCTTTAATGAGCTTTAAATCCTTAGGGGATGTTGGTTAGATGTCTTGAAGTACTTATTGTTGTTTGGAAGGATTGATTATGGAAGGAAATCTTGTGGTTGCTAACTAGGGTTGGGTTTTATTTGTTGGTCACCAAGTGTTTGATAAATTGATTGTTTCTTTGTGATGCTTTGATGATGGAGTTAATTGCTGTTTTAGCTTGTTAAACACCTTGGCAAATGATGGAAATGACTTTAAAGGATTGATAGAAGAAAATGCACCCAAGCTGAAATTTTGCAGGAAAACAGGAATGAAAAACAGTAAACTTTCCGAGGTTACTGTTGACTGTAGAGAATGAATTACACCCAATCCTCATACCGTTAGAAAGCCTTATGAACCTCGTTTTAAACGCTGCTGACGGAGCTTGATTTTGATTTTTCTACGTCGAGTTATGGCTGTTTTCCCGAGACTGTTCGATCAGCCTGCAGCCATTCCGACAGTTTTCTTGCTTCTCAGAGATTTGCCATTTTGACTATGATTAAGCATGATTTGATGTTTTACCTTTTCATGAAAGTTGTAGGGATAGGTCTTAGCTTCGAAACGCCATAAAGTACACCCCAATTTGATAAGTGTACCCACAGTTATGATCAAATTACTGAAACTCGACAAACCTGTCCATTGTTGGTTTCACTTCCGCAATTGCTTCTTTTATTTCTTTTGATTCTTGTGCCTTTTTGCCATGTCCCGACCCACTCATTCATGGTTCTAATATGTTTTTAAGCATCTCATTTGATCATCCTTATAAGTTGGATTGGTCATTTTATAACTTGTGCATTCACGTGTGATTTTCATCAAGTAAGCGAACAATGAGCATATGCATTAGGTCATCTTATTTGGGTAGCCGAACTCAAATATTTTTGTTGCATTTGTAACGGCCTCGAGAAAAAAAAAATTTAATATTAAATGTAAAAAATTCAAAGTTTTATTTATTTATTTATATAATTAATTCTTTAATTATCTTGTGAAATCTGATTTTTCCTCATTTACAACTTCTCATTTTATTTTAACCCTATTCCTCTGTTATATCATCCCGTAGCATTTATTAGCGGTAAAATGTTAAAAGCACATTTTTCGAGGTAAATTCGGACTGTGAGTAAACTAGTGAAGATAAGTATGGATGATCACTAGTAGGTTAGAAGTGTAATTAAATGACTGGAATTGGGTTATTGATGGTGATTAATTAGGGTTTTGAAATTTTAGTTAAGATTTAGATTAACCTCCTTAAGTTTAGAATTTTATCTAACCGTTAATTCTTTCAACTAAATTCCTACCAATCACTTAAAAATTACTTCTTCATCCCCTCTCCTAATCGAGATTTATCCATTAATCTCAAGCCAAATGAGGTGATTAATTTTCCCTCCAAATAGCTAATTAATACCACTATGCAAGCTTTGACTTTGGAGGAATAAGATAAGACCCATGTCTTGTCTTCCTTTTTCTCATTAAGTCCTCAAGAAAATTGACCAAAAATTTCTTCACTCTTCTCCCTCTCTCACCCGAACTCCCTCTCCTCTTCTTCCCTAAATTTTCAGCAATTTCCTTCACTCAAATTCCCTCCAAAAACCCCACACAACCTCCACTAATCCTTGCTTGGACTTGCACTTGGTGGAGAAGCTTGGAGTAGGTGCATTTGGGAGCTCTAGTCTAGCATTCCTTGGTGAACTCTTGCTTGTTTCATGGAAGAGGTATGAAACTAGAGCTTGAACTTTTGTCTCTTAAATTCCATTTTGAAGCATGATGATAGGTTTGGGAAGTTGAGAGGTTGTTAGAACCTTGTCAATGTTGATGAAATGGATTTATGTGTTGGTTTTTAATTTTGGAAGATTAATCTCAATAAATTGTCTTTCTTGATATTTGGTTGTATAAGTGGGCTCTTGAACTCCCACACTTGTGTTGATTAGAGTTCTAGCATGGTTATTGATGTATTGTATGAATTTGAGTTAAAAATTGTTGTTGGATTTTTGGACAAAAACCCTAAGAGGAACCGGTTCATGAAGGAAGAAAAATAAGGATGAAATTTCTGTTTTTCCTCTGATTTGGTGGCTGCAAATTTTGTCAAGTTTAAAAGTTGATTGTGAGGCTTGAATGTGAGGGTTAAGCTGTTAAAATTGCCCCATACAAATTCCTTCAAGAATTGAGTGAAGATGATGGTTGGATGGAATAAGGAAAACTGGAAAAATGAAGCATTATGCTGCCCGGATTTTAGGGGTTTATTTCGTGATAATTTTGCTAAAAGATGTGACCATTTTTGATCATCATTAGGTTAAGGGAGACTAACACCAGATTAGGGTCGAAATTGAAGTTAAATGGCAGTAGTATATGTTGGTTATAAGAGATTAGAAGTGGAGGAGTTAAACTTCACTGGTTTGAGGAGTTTCAATAAGCGAACTTTGGGCATTTTGAAAACTGCCTTCCCATTTGAATTTTTGGTTGAATTTTGGTATGAACTTAGCCTATATAACAAAGTATTAGTGTGCCAAATTTGGTAATTTTTAGACATGAAATAGTCACTCAAACAGGGCTTTAAACTCTGTCCTGTAAGTTTGAAACCCAGAAATTTCAGAAATTTGAACCCCCTCTGTTTGAACTATTATAATTTCATGCTCGGGTGTCAGAATTGAGTTCTGTCTGTTGCTGTTGAAACTAATTATGTACTAATATATTGTGTATGAATTTCAAAGGCTAACTAATTTTCTGTAATTTATGGAGAATTTTCAAATTAGCCTAGATGGCCAACCTGATATGCCCGGTCTCTGTACTGTAGCTTTCTGTTGAACAAAAATATGGGCTAATTTCGTCCAGAATTTTAATTGGATGTATTCTACAAAGTTTTAGAACATTCAAATAGGTTTCCAACGGTACCAAATGTGCAAAATTCTGACTTGTATAACTTGAGTTATGATTTTTCAAAGTTTTCAGCTTGAATTAGGAAATTGTCGAACTTTCTACTTTTTGAAATAAATTTGGTCTGTGAACTAGGAAAACTTATTTTCGTTCTCTTTTAATTATTTTAGGGCAAAGTGCTGATTTTGCAACTGATCTAAACTTTGACTCCGACCCCTACTTTGTCGGTGAGTTTTCCAATGCATGTTTATTGCTTTAATTTACGAACTTAGTGCGTGAATATGCTATGTGACTTGTTACGTGCTTATATTGAAACTTGAAACTGTTGAACCACTTACCTAAAGGAGAGTATACTTTATTGCTCCCTTTTGGTAGAGTCGGAAATTTATTTGTTTGCATGTATTGAATTTGGGAAACGGAAATGTGTTATACAATCACTCTTGACCGAGTGCCTTGAGTGATTTACTGTTACTGTTCACTGTTAAATTTTTTGGCATGCTGGCCCGGTAGGGGGAGTTTGGTGGTTGGAGTTTGGTGTGAAGAGTTGTCTACTTGGATTGAAAGTCGACGGAGTGTCGACTACTATAAATGCTCGGGGAATGTGGAATTTGGCTCCTGAGAGCCCCCGTATCCTCAAGGTGTGTGAACTTGATTTGTCCACGTGTTTTATTTATTTACTTTTACTTTTACCGCTTTAAGTGCATGTGCATGAATTTTGGAAACTCACGAGCTTTTTAGCTCACCCCCGCTCCCGTTTGTTTTTTCTTAAACAGGTGACGAGAATCTCGAGGCGTAACTAGGGCTAGTGTCTTGATCTTTTGACTTTTGTCTCGAGTATGAAGTAATATTTTGTATATTTGTTTGATGTTGAGTACTTTAAGCTTATGGAAGTGTATTAGCTTTGGCTCGAGGGTTGTGAATATTTTAAATGGATGATTGTAATTTTATGTTTCAACGCCCTCTTCAGTTTTAATATTAATGTTGTGGTGGTTGGTGAAATTGCACGTTGAAGTTAGTATTGATTTGAATGCTTGAGTCCTGGCAAGAGTTGGGCAGGCAGCCCGCTAACGCCTCTGGTTAGCCTTAGGGGGAGGTGGGGCTGTTACAGGTGGTATCAGAGCCTAGGTTAGAGGTCTATAAAGGCAAATTTTAAAAGTTCTTTTAGAATGGTTTCTTGTACTTTAAGTTTGATATTTTAGCTACCTTGAATATTGTAAAAGTCCTAACTTTAAGTTGTGAATTGGTTGTAGGTATGGAAAGTGGTAATGGAGCTGCGGGAGCTAATGGGCAGGGGGCCAATGGTCATGAGGCACCTGCTAGACCGGTGCGGTATAGAGTGAGCGGGGATGATCAGACCAGTCTTCTGTTCACACCACGTCGGGGAGGTTCGAGGTGCCCGTGTAGGAGTCGGTACTCCTACCCTAATTCCGTGGTATTGTTTATTGACAACGAGCGTCAGGAGCTACTGGATATCAATAGAGACCTGCAGGAGGAGATCATGGTGGCGAATGGTGTCATGGCTTCTCGTCAGGAGCGGATCCGAGATTTGGAGGATCGGGTCAAGGTTGTGGAGAATCGGGTTGACACTGAGAGAGACAGGACTAGGGCCACTCGTGACCAGGTCCAGAGGTTTCAGGCCCGACTCGATAGGATGTCTGACGAGGTCCATGAGCGGACTGCTAGGATTAGGGCTGACCTCACTACCCTGGAGGATATCATGGCTGATGTTAATGCAGAGGCTATGCTTGATAGGTCCATTGAGGAGGACTCATCGGAGGCGGAGCCTTATGAGGATATCTTGATGGGGGACGATCCTTCGGAGGAGGCTGAGCTTGAGGAGGAGGAGGAGGACCCGTCTGAGGGTACCCCTCCTGGTGGTCCTGCTGAGAACTAGAGGAGTAGTACTAGAGTTTTAGGGTTTTATTAATGCTGTAAGTGAGACTTTATTAGAGAGATTCTCGTCCCTGGGATGCATGTTTATTTATTGCTTTCACCATTATATTTTGTGTGGTAAATTGACCGTGAAAGCACTTTTTGTGTACTCTTTTGTGATAAACATGCCACTATAGTGTACTGAATTCCCACGGTTATATGTATGAAAATTCGGATAATTTTAGAAAATTCTCTTGTTTGCTTCTCGATTTAATTTGTTAAATTATTTATTTCAATTTGTATTATTTCTTTACATTTTCTTTTCTCTTATCTCATTTTACCTTGTTCCATATTAGTATGTATTAATTTTATTTTATATTTGTACTTAATTATGTCTACCCACTATAGAAATCATGGGCGGTAGACGAGGTCGAGGTAGAGGTCGAGGTCGAGGGCGCGGGGCAGGACAACCCCAAAATGAGGGAGACGACCGAGGGTCAGCAGTTGGCCAAGGTCAAGGACGAGGATTGGGACAAGGTCAAGGGGTAGATTTTGGGGAACAAGTGGTGACCGCCATAAACCAGATGACGGGCATCTTGGCTCGTCTGGTGGACCAACAAGGCCAGGGTCCAGTCAATCAGCCTAGAGGCCACGAGGGTGGCAGGATAGCATTAGAGCGCTTCAAAAGTTCGCCCACCTAAGTTCTTTGGGGACCTGATCCGAGGTCGCCGAGGGTGGCTAGAGCGACAGATATTTTCGCACTGAACTATACCGAGGAAAGCGGGTATCTTTTGCTTTCTAGTTTGAAGGAGCGTGATCATGGTGGAACATGATTCGGCTAAATGGGATAGGGACCAGCTCCTAGGACTTGGGAGAATTTTACCTGGAGTTCTCGCTAAGTTTCTTCCTCCTTGGTACAAGAAAAGAGGGAAGATGATTTCATTAAGTGTCGGTGGTTTCGAAAGTGTTGCAGACACGAGGCTAATTTACTAAGTTGTCTAAGTTTGCCCCAGGAGTGGTGGCCACCTGGAACCAAGAAGAATTAGACGCTTTATCCGTGGCTTGAATTTGGAGATTCAAGAAGGGTTATCGCTGATTTTAGTGAGGCCATTGAAAAAGCCCAAAGGATCGAGACCGCCAAGGCTCAACTAAAGAGCTTTCATGCTAAGAAAAGGGGTGCCCTTTCTAGTAGTCGGGGCCCAATAGATTCGAGTGCCCCGCCTTCCAAGTTTGGGAGAGGCTCAAGTGGGGCCAGTGCCTCGGGAACATCAAGAGGAACCTTTTCTCGAGGAGGGGCATCTAGAAGGTCTATCAGTGGTAGAGGCCCAACAAGGAGTGTTCCACAGGGGAGCCAAGCCCCCAATTCAGGTCTTACGTGTGGTTTTTGTGGAAAACCAAACCACACCGCTAATGAATGTTGGAAGAAGCAAGGAAAATGCCTGAGGTGTGGAAGTTCTGATCATCAAATATCTTCTTGTCCCCAAACCCAAGAGCGGAGTGGTGCCCAGAAGTCAAATCCGAGCCAAGCTAGTTCGGTGGGAAGTAGGACAAAAGTACCAGCTCGAGTCTATGCGCTGGACCATCAAGAGGTGCCTGCGTCGACGGAAGTGGTCGAAGGTACCATTCCCCTCTTCCATCACTTAACTAAAGTTTTAATTGATCCCGGTGCCACTCATTCTTTTGTTAATCCTGCATTTGTTTGTGGTATAGATATAAAACCTGTTAGGTTACCTTTTGACCTAGAGGTTAGAACACCAATAGGGGACCAAAGTTTGATTACGAGTTTGGTGTATAAAAATTGTGAATTGTGGATAGGAGAGAGAAAATTAATGGTTGATTTGGTAAGTCTGGATATTAAGGGGTATGATGTGATTATTGGGATGGATTGCTTAGCTAAACACCATGCCAAGGTGGACTGTAGATTGAAAGTAGTGGAATTTGATATACCGGGGGAGGTGACGTTGAGATTGGATGTTAGAGGAATGTTAACTTCATCAGCTCTTATTTCGGGAATTAGGGCTAGAAAACTTCTAAGTAAGGGAGCTCAAGGGTATTTGGCTTTTCTTATAAACCCTCCAAATGATAAGATGAAGTTGGAAGACGTGCCGACTGTTAGGGATTTTCCCGATGTATTTCCTGAGGAATTGGAATCTTTGCCTCCTGAGCGGACAGTAGAGTTCAAGGTTGATCTGGTACCTGGAACGGCACCAATTTCTAAGACTCCCTATAGAATGGCTCCGGCTGAACTTAAAGAGTTGAAGATACAGTTACAAGATCTTCTAGAGCGAGGATTTATCAGGGAAAGTGATTCTCCGTGGGGAGCACCAGTACTGTTTGTTAAAAAGAAAGATGGTAGTCTAAGGCTGTGTATAGACTATCGGGGATTGAATGATGTGACAATTAAGAACAAGTATCCCTTACCACTCATTGACGAGTTATTTGATCAATTGCAAGGGTCAGTGGTATTCTCCAAGCTGGATCTTAGACAGGGATACTACCAGTTGAGGATTAGGAAAGAGGATGTACCGAAAACAGCTTTCAATTCAAGATATGGACACTATGAGTTTGTAGTAATGCCTTTTGGGTTAACGAATGCTCCGGTCGCATTCATGGATTTGATGCAACGTGTATTCAAGCCCTACTTGGATCGATTTGTGGTGATCTTTATAGATGATATATTGGTGTATTCCAAAACCCTAGAAGACCATGCCAAACACTTGAAGATTGTATTGCAAACCCTCCGAGAGCACAAGCTATTTGCCAAGTTTAGTAAGTGTGAATTCTGGTTGGAAGAAGTATCTTTTCTAGGGCATAGAATTTCCAAGGATGGAATTGCAGTTGACCCATCTAAAGTGGAAGCTATTATACATTGGAAGAGACCTGAAAACCCTACTGAGGTGAGAAGTTTCTTAGGGTTAGCTAGTTATTACCGTCGGTTCATTCAAGATTTTTCAAGAATTACTGGACCTTTGACCGATTTGACTAAGAAAGATGGAAAATTCCTTTGGAGTCCTAAGTGTGAAGAAAGGTTTCAAGAATTGAAGAAACGGTTAACTGAGGCACCAATCTTAACTCTACCTGATGGCAAAGAAGGATTTGTAGTTTATTCAGATGCCTCTAAGGATGGATTAGGTTGTGTTTTGATGCAAAATGGAAAAGTCATAGCATATGCTTCTAGGAAGTTGAAACCCCATGAACAGAACTACCCAACACATGACCTAGAGTTAGCGGCGGTTGTTTTTTCTTTGAAGAAGTGGAGACATTATTTGTATGGGGTGACTTTTGAGGTGTTCACGGACCATAAGAGTTTGAAATTCTCAAAAGGAGTTGAATTTAAGGCAAAGGAGATGGGTAGAGTTTTTTGAGGACTGTGATTGCTCCATAAAATATCATCCTGGAAAGGCGAATGTTGTGGCTGATGCGTCAAGTCGTAAGGCTCAAGTAGCGGGATTGATAGTGAAGGAATGGGAAATGTTGGAGCAAGTAAGCGAGTGGAAACCTTGTCTTGGGACGCAGAAGGTTATTTTTGGAAATGTTGAATTAAGGTCTCCATTATTGGAACGGATTAAGGAAGCACAGTCAAAAGATCCAGTAGTGCAGAAATTACTGGAAAAAGTTTAGAAAGAGGAGACTCAGGATTTTAAGATAGGACCAGAAGGAGTGTTAAGATTCCGGGAAAGGATAGTAGTGCCGAATGATGAGGTATTAAAGAGAGAGATCTTAGAAGAAGCACATCGGTCCAAGTATACTATTCACCCTGGAAGTAATAAGATGTACCAAGATTTGAAAGAACTGTACTGGTGGGATGGATTAAAGAGAGATGTAGCCAAATATGTGCAGACTTGTCTTACTTGTCAATAGGTGAAAGCTGAACACTAAAAGCCCTCAGGACTTCTACAACCCTTAGAAATCCCTGAATGGAAATGGGAGCATATTACTATGGATTTCGTCACTGGACTGCCAAGGAGTCAAAAGGGACATGATGCTGTATGGGTTGTCGTAGATCGACTCACTAAGTCCGCACATTTTCTACCGGTGAATGTAAAGTATCCTTTGAAAAAATTGGCCAGACTCTATTTGGATGAGATAGTGAGATTGCATGGAATTCCAGTAAGTATTGTTTCCGACCGAGACCCTAGGTTTGTTTCGAGGTTTTGGCGGAAGTTGCAAGAAACCTTGGGAACAAAATTAAACTTGAGTACAGCTTACCATCCTCAGACAGATGGCCAGTCTGAGAGGACCATTTAGACCTTGGAGGATATGTTAAGATCGTGTATAATGGATTTTGGTGAAGGTTGGAGTCAGTACATGACATTGGTCGAGTTTGCTTATAACAACAGTTATCATGCCACGATTCAAATGGCACCCTATGAGGCACTTTATGGGAGAAGGTGCCGATCACCGATTCATTGGGATGAAGTAGGAGAAAGGAAAGTTCTTAATCCGACTGCTATACCTTGGATTGAAGAAGCTTATGAGAAAGTGAAGTTAGTTAGAGAAAGGCTTCAAACGGCTCAGATTCGGCAAAAGAGCTACTCGGATAATAGAAGAAAAGATTTGGAGTTTGAAGTAGGTGATAAAGTTTTCTTGCGGGTGAAGCCCATGAAGGGTGGTGTAGTGTCTAAAAAGGGGAAGAAATTGAAGCCGAGGTACGTGGGGCCGTTTGAGATACTTAAACGGGTTGGAAAAGTGGCTTATCAACTAGATTTACCCGCTAGTATGTCCAAGATTCACAATGTCTTCCATATCTCAATGCTCAAGAAATATCATCCAGATCCGAACCATGTTTTGCAATTAGACGAGATTGAGATGAATGAGACACTCTCGTATGAGGAAAGACCTGTAAAGATTCTCGATCGAGAAGTAAAGGATTTAAGGACGAAGAAAATTCCTCTGGTTAAAGTCCTGTGGAGAAACCACGATGTGGAGGAAGCAACTTAGGAAGTGGAAGAGGAAATGCAAAAGAAATATCCAGAATTATTTGTCTAAAAATGTGAGAATTTTGAGGACAAAATTCTTTTAAGGAGGGGAAAATGTAACGGCCTCGAGAAAAAAAAATTAATATTAAATTTCAAAAATTCGAAGTTTTATTTATTTATTTATATAATTATTTCTTTAATTATCTTGTGAAATCCGATTTTTCCTCATTTACAACTTCTCATTTTATTTTAACCCTATTCCTCTGTTAATATCGTCTCGTAGCATTTATTAGCGGTAAAATGTTAAAAGCACATTTTTCGAGGTAAATTCGGACTGTGAGTAAACTAGTGAAGATAAGTATGGATGATCACTGGTAGGTTGGAAGTGTAATTAAATGACTGGAATTGGGTTATTGATGGTGATTAATTAGGGTTTTGAAATTTTAGTTAAGATTTAGATTAACCTCCTTAAGTTTAGAATTTTATCTAACCGTTAATTCTTTCAACTAAATTCCTACCAATCACTTAAAAATTACTTCTTCATCCCCTCTCCTAATCGAGATTTATCCATTAATCTCAAGCCAAATGAGGTGATTAATTTTTCCTCCAAATAGCTAATTAATACCACTATGCAAGCTTTGACTTTGGAGGAATAAGATAAGACCCATGTCTTGTCTTCCTTTTTCTCATTAACTTCTCAAGAAAATTGACCAAAAATTTCTTCACTCTTCTCCCTCTCTCACCCGAACTCCCTCTCCTCTTCTTCCCTAAATTTTCAGCAATTTCCTTCACTCAAATTCCCTCCAAAAACCCCACACAACCTCCACTAATCCTTGCTTGGACTTGCACTTGGTGGAGAAGCTTGGATTAGGTGCATTTGGGAGCTCTAGTCTAGCATTCCTTGGTGAACTCTTGCTTGTTTCTTGGAAGAGGTATGAAACTAGAGCTTGAACTTTTGTCTCTTAAATTCCATTTTGAAGCATGATGATAGGTTTGGGAAGTTGAGAGGTTGTTAGAACCTTGTCAATGTTGATGAAATGGATTTATGTGTTGGTTTTTAATTTTGGAAGATTAATCTCAATAAATTGTCTTTCTTGATATTTGGTTGTATAAGTGGGCTCTTGAACTCCCACAATTGTGTTGATTAGAGTTCTAGTATGGTTATTGATGCATTGTATGAATTTGAGTTAAAAATTGTTGTTGGATTTTTGGACAAAAACCCTAAGAGGAACCGGTTCATGAAGGAAGAAAAATAAGGATGAAATTTCTGTTTTTCCTCTAATTTGGTGGCTGCAAATTTTGGCAAGTTTAAAAGTTGATTGTGAGGCTTGAATGTGAGGGTTAAGCTGTTAAAATTGCCCCATACAAATTCCTTCAAGAATTGAGTGAAGATGATGGTTGGATGGAATAAGGAAAACTGGAAAAATGAAGCATTATGCTGCCCGGATTTTAGGGGTTTATTTCGTGACAATTTTGCTAAAAGATGTGACCATTTTTGATCATCATTAGGTTAAGAGAGACTAACACCAGCTTAGGGTCGAAATTGAAGTTAAATGGCAGTAGTATATGTTGGTTATAAGAGATTAGAAGTGGAGGAGTTAAACTTCACTGGTTTGAGGAGTTTCAATAAGCGAACTTTGGGTAGGTAGAAAACTGCCTTCCCATTTGAATTTTTGGTTGAATTTTGGTATAAACTTAGCCTATATAAGAAAGTATTAGTGTGCTGAATTTGGTAATTTTTAGACATGAAATCGTCACTCAAACAGGGCTTTAAACTCTGTCCTGTAAGTTTGAAACCCAGAAATTTCAGAAATTTGAACCCCCTCTGTTTGAACTGTTATAATTTCATGCTCAGGTGTCAGACTTGAGTTCTGTCAGTGGCTGTTGAAACTAATTATGTGGTAATATATTGTGTATGAATTTTAGAGGCTAACTAATTTTCTGTAATTTATGGAGAATTTTCAAAGTAGCCTGGATGGCCAGCCTGATTTGCCCTGTCTCTGTACTGTAGCTTTCTGTTGAACAAAAATATGGGCTAATTTTGTCCAGAATTTTAATTGGATGTCTTCTACAAAGTTTTATAACTTTCAAAGAGGTTTCTAACGGTACCAAATGTATAAAATTCTGACTTGTATAACTTGAGTTATGATTTTTCAAAATTTTCAACTCGAATTAGGAAATTGTCGAACTTTCTACTTTTTAAAATAAATTTGGTCTGTGAACTAGGAAAACTTATTTTCGTTCTCTTTTAATTATTTTAGGGCAAAGTGCTGATTTTACAACTGATCTAAACTTGGACTCCGACCCCTACTTTGTCGGTGAGTTTTCCAATGCATGTTTATTGCTTTAATTTACGAACTTAGTGCGTGAATATGCTATGTGACTTGTTACGTGCTTATGTTGAAACTTGAAACTGTTGAACCACTTACCTAAAGGAGAGTATACTTTATTGCTCCCTTTTTGTAGAGTCGGAAATTTATTTGTTTGCATGTATTGAATTTGGGAAACGGAAATGTGTTATACAATCACTCTTGGCCGAGTGCCTTGAGTGATTTACTGTTACTGTTCACTGTTAAAATTTTTGGCATGCTGGCCCGGTAGGGGGAGTTTGGTGGTTGGAATTTGGCGTGAAGAGTCGTCTACTTGGATTGAAAGTCGACGGAGTGTCGACTACTATAAATGCTCGGGGAATGTGGAATTTGGCTCCTGAGAGCCCCCGTATCCTCAAGGTGTGTGAACTTGATTTGTCCACGTGTTTTATTTATTTACTTTTACTTTTACGGCTTTAAGTGCATGTGCATGAATTTTGGAAACTCACGAGCTTTTTAGCTCACCCCTGTTCCGGTTTGTTTTTCCTTAAACAGGTGACGAGAATCTCGAGGCGTAGCTAGGGCTAGTGTCTTGATCTTTTGACTTTTGTCTCGAGTATGAAGTAATATTTTGTATATTTGTTTGGTGTTGAGTACTTTAAGCTTATGGAAGTGTATTAGCTTTGGCTCGAAGGTTGTGAATATTTTAAATGGATGATTGTAATTTTAAGTTTCAACGCCCTCTTCAGTTTTAATATTAATGTTGTGGTGGATGGTGAAATTGCACGTTTAAGTTAGTATTGATTTGAATGCTTGAGTCCTGGCGAGAGTTGGGCAGGCAACTCGCTAACCCCTCTGGTTAGCCTTAGGGGGAGGTGGGGCTGTTACAGCATTTGTATTAGACTTGGAAGGAGGAAATAGAGGTGATTTGGGCGCAAGCACTTGAAGAGATCTTGCTTGATTTGGTGAGTGTTTCATGCTTGTTACTTGACCAACTTGATAGCTGAAATATTGAAATACTTGAATTATGTGATGATTTGTGTTCTTGTGGCTTGTGAGCCAATTGATGTGATCGAGACGAGTGCGTACCTTATCACACTCGATCTCTTATGCTTGGAATTTGTACTTGAATATTTGAATTCATGTGAAATGGCTTTTGGCCACATTTAATTTGTGAGTCGCTTGGGTGATATCCAATTGACAAATATGATTTGTTTCGAGCTCAAAACCAAGTTGGTGAGTCAATCGACTCGAGTCGGCACGGGCTTGGTCGGGAAGGTTGATGAGCCACGGGGTATGATATGTGAATCCGGAAATCTGGTATACTCGAGTATTACCCACATTTGATTTGTTGAGGCGTTCGAGCCCGGTAAGGGGGTGAACGGTGGACGGTTGTGGAGTAAAGTGGTGATCTACGGACTTTGGTTCTTGACTTGAAAGTGGACGGAGAGTCAACGGGTTATCTTATGATCAAGCTCTAGTGGAATTGGCTTTTGGAAGCCACCCGTATCCTCTTAAATATACTTGTTATTATATTGGTCTTATGACTTCTTGCTAACTCGAGCAGTGTTCTCCTCGTGAATACCATCTCCTAGTCGAGAGGCCCGAGTAGTGTTCTTTACCACCATCTCCTAGTTGAGAGACTCGGGCAGTGTTCTCCTCATGAACACCATCTCCTAGTCGAGAGGCTCGACGTATTTTGCACTTGGTTGTGATATTTGTCCCTTATTTCACATTTTAAATGCGATATTTGACTACTGGAGTTCTCCTATGTATTAATGTGACTGCATGCTTTTGAAACCTCATTGAGCTATTAGCTCACCCTATTTTCCCCTTTTGTTTTCCTTAGCAGGAGGATTTGCTTGACTTCGGGGTTGAGAGTACGTGCAAGTAGTACAAGTTTTGTGTTACTTTTGCTTAAGGGATGATGTACTGTAAAAACCTATCATGGATAAGTTTAGCTTTTGGTTTTTGTATCCTTAATCCCCGTTGAATTTTAAGTTTGAATGATAGTGTGAAAGTTATGTAACTATGTTTGATGGCTTTTGCCTTTGGAAGAATTTAGTTTTGTAAGTTTCGAGTTGTTGGTTTATATTTGGTTACCGAGTCCTGGCGAGAGTTGGGCAGACAGTCCACAGACACCCTAGAGTTCGCCCTAGGGAGAAGTGGGGCTGTCACAAGATTCAAATCGAAAACCACTCAAATTTCAGTTTAAAGTTGCTGCTATAGTAATAACAGGACATAACAGTTTTGATTTTTAGTCAACTTTGAAAATTCACCAAAATTCACAGAATTCGAACTAACCCTTGAAATTTACCTCACTTAAAGAACTTGGAGTCTAGTTTCAAACGCAAGAAACGGAACTCAATTTGGACCTTTCTACACCAAGATACAATAGATTTAAGAAGACTGTTTCATCAAACCCGCTATCCGAAATTCCAGATTGCAGGGTTGAAAAGAATGGTTCATTTGGCCAACGAAAACCCATTATAAAATCACCAAATTTTCTACACTAAAACTTTAGTATATAAACTAGGTCTGTACCAAAATTTAGCCCAAAATTCGCAGGAAAAGCCAGTGATCAAAGTAACAAAATCAGGGCTATGAAAATAGACAAGAAACCGGCAACATGCATTTCCTCCTCTTTTGATTTTGCTTCTCCCTAACTTTCTAACATTAAAAATCAACTAAAATCACCACCATATCATCTCTTCAACATCAAAATAGCCATACATTCAAGTCTTGTGGGAATCCAAGAGCCCACTTCAACAACCCAAATCCAACAAGAATAACATCAAGAAGCTACAAAGCTACAAAATGAAACCAAAGGAAAAGATTTTGAAGAAACTAAAATACCTCTTCTTATCAAGTGAAACCCTAAGATGATGTGGTCTAGAAATGCTCCAAACCCCCTTCTTTTAACTCTCCAAAGTTTGGCTTCCTCAAGACAAGATGATCTTCAAGTTTCAAGTGAAGTGGTGGAAGATTTCTCAAGATTTCTTGGTTGATTTGGGGAAGTTTGGGAGTAGTTTTTGAAAACAAAATGAAGGGGAAATGGGGAAGGGAGGTGCAGCTGAAACAAGAGAGAGAGAGACAGAGGGATTTTGTGTGGTCTTGGTAAAGTGAAAATGTGAGGGGAAGAAAAGATATAAAGCTTATCTTTGTGGTGCCCAAAAGTCAACTTTAATTTGTGGCCCAAAATGCTCCAATTGGAGTTTAATCCTAATCACTGTGAGGGCCTCAAAAAAAAATTCAGAATTATCTTAAAAATGCATAATATTATTTATATTGTGATTATTTATTGAAATATGAGTGAATATGTATTTAAAGTGATTATTTTTCCAATTTAGCGAATTTTATATGAATTATTTGCCGGTGTGTGGTTTTGGCCAAAATTAGCGTTAAAAATTGTCCCGATGTGTGAATAGTGACTTGGACTTGAAATCGAGCATATGTAGTGATATTATGGAAATATTATGAAGGTTAGACAGTGTTGGAATGGAGTAAAAATAGTGTAAGTTAGATTACCGTGTGTGACGCGACATAAAGTGCCAAAATGCACTTTTTCCCTTAAATCATGGAAAAGCACTTTTTGGCACCATAAAGCTTGACTTTCTTGCACCTTTAGAGATCATTTTCAGCTGGCCATTTTGGAGTGAAGAGAGAGAGAGGGAGCCGAGAATACAAGAGAGAAAGGGAGAGAAATAGTTTGCTAGTTTTCTTCCTTTCTTCTTCTTTGCTTCCTTCAAGCTTCAACCTCTATTGAAGCCCATCCTCCCCACCACTTCTTGCAGCCGAAAGAGAGAGGAGAGAGAGAGGAGCTGGACCGGTTTTGGAGGAAGAAAGAAAGGTAAGTTTTGTGGTTGAAATCTTCCATTTCTTCTTCAACTAGAACCTTGAGTTTGTGAAGGTTTTTGTGGCTTGAACTTTTCCCTCTATGGCAGCCGAACCAAGGAGAGAGATTGAGGAGTGAGGTCCGAAATTTTTGAAGAAAAAGAAAGGAAAAGAAAAGCTTGGGGTGATTGTCTTAAGCTTGGTGACGGAAATCCTCAACGAATCTTGTAGATCAGAGTTAAGATCGAAGCTTGTTAGGCTTGGATCCACTCTTGGAAAGAGGAAACTCTCGAGATCATCTTTGATCGTGTCGGATCGTGTTAGATCCGGAGGTATATGCCTTGAAACTCGTAGATATAGCTTTATTCGTGTTAAATAGTTCAGATCTGTGGTTGATATTGGTAAAATGATCTCATCTGAAAAGATGAAGTTGGGCTCTTGAATTCCCAACCTAGGTAGCGGACTTGAGGTGGCCTCTAGGTAGCGGACTTAAGGACCTGATTGTGGCTTTGTATGATATTTGTAAAATGTATCATGTTGTGGTTAGAGAGTAGGGTTTTGTTGTTGGAAATTGTGATAGAAAAATGTATGTGATGGCCAAAACCATGCTTGGTAATTTTAATGTTTGATTTTGAACTGTTGTGAACTTTCTCGAAGAGTTTTCTTCTAAGAAAAACATGTATATTGTTTATTGTGAGTGTGTATGTGTGTGAGGGAATGTTTGAAATTTAAAAGGTGAAGAGTGAAGTTTTTCATGAAATTCGAATGAAAAGTGCCGTTTAATTGAATTTGAGGGTTTTGCCATGTCTTGGTCAAATTCTAGATATTTTGAATTTAATGGCATGGTATGAAGTGTTTTATGTTAATATGAAAGTTTTAACTAAAAGTGAATGTCAAACGTGTTGAGCAAAAAGTGATTTTGAGGTGTGAGACCTCATTTAAATGTTTGGTGAAAGAGAGCGTGCTTGTAGTGCCAGTGAGTATATTGGTGGGGTGCTCTTTTGAATTGATAACGTGATTTTCCAAAAGAATCTACTTGGAACATTGTACCATGTGAAATGAAAGTTTTTCCTCGAGGGAATTTTGGAAAATGTCGTTTGAAACTAAAAAGTGAAAGTGAATTGTGTGAGTGAATGAAAGATGAAGTGAATCTCATCTATTGTTTTAAATTATTTTAGGGATTGTGCAAGGAAGTGATTCTGACCCCTACATGGAAGCCGAACCTTATTACTTCGGTGAGTTTCCATACTTGTTATATGTTTAAGTGATATGATTACAGTTGTGATTAATGTAGTGATTGTACAGTGAAACTGGTTTTGAACCCTCAAATGAGGTAGTGTGTACTTTATCGCACTTACCATCATCAGAGTGGAAACAATTATGAAAAGTGCTTTGTAGCGAACAAGTAAAAGTGTAGTGCAGTGATTATTGTTACAGTGTTATATAGTGAATGCATGTGTTTGAAAAGGTTAGGAAATTCCTGAGACCTATTGGTGAACCCTTCGACTCGAGCCAGGGGCTAGGCCTAGGTTGAGGAGAAAGGGAAGAGCCATAGGGTTATATAAAAGTCACAAAGCCCGGTGACTCAGACCAATGCTATATGCTCGAGACTTGGCTTATGGACCAGTCTCCAAAAAGAGCATCAAACCAGTGTTATTGACCAGTGATATATTCTCGAGATTTGGTTCTTGAACCTGTCTCCAAAAGAGCATCAAACCAGTGATATATATATATATACAAGTGAAGTGAAGTGAAATGATGTGTACTTGGGACTTGGCAGTGGACTTGTCTCGGAAATGAATACAATGTACACAATCAAAGTGAAGTGAAAAGTGCTTGTAGTGCGGGCCCGGTGGGGGTTACGGAGGAGTAAGAAGTAAGAGAAGGTCTACATGGTCAATTGTGACAGTTGACGGAGTGTCAACTACTTGGTTCATGGACAAGTTTCGTGGAACTTGGCCCCTGAGAGCCCTCGTATCCTACATTGTATTGTTAATCACTTTTCTATTTGTTTAATTTCCAAGTGTACTTGTGAAGTGAATTTTATTTATGTGCTAAGTGATTTGCATGTTTTTGGGAACTCACGGGCTTTTTAGTTCACCCTTTCCATTTGTTTTCCTTAGCAGGAAATGAGTGTCCAAATGGAGGAGCCAACCCATAGTGTTAGGGTTGCTTATATTGAATGTTTTAAAAGCTTTTGTAAAGATGTTTAAGATCTTGAACTTGCAAGTAGTGAGAGCTTTTGTATCATGATACTCAACTGTATGGAGGAATGTTTTTTGTACTTTGGGTTTGTAATTTAAAGTTATGATTTTGTAAGGCATTGTTCTTTTATATTGTATTTGAAGTTGTAGTTGGATAAGTACGTGATTGTCTAAGTGAGTGAGTCTTGGCAAGAGTTGGGAAGGCTGGTCACTGACCCCTTGGTCCCTTTGGGAAGGTGGGGTCGTCACAATCACTCACTTCTAATTCCTCAATTAGCTTTTCTTAATATACTAATGATCATTCTTATTCTCCAAACTTACGTCACTCTCAGTCCAAGTGTTTGTCTCAAAAAATGTGTCCTTTTTTTTCATTTTTCACAATTGAGTGATAGAAAAATTAAATTGAAGGTTAAAAAAGGTTTTTAAAATAAAATGAGGTAATGTATAGTGTAATTGCAATTAAAATGATTTAAATCAATTATTCAGAGAAAATAAATAAATAATTAAATAAATAGGTCAGATAAAATAGATTTTCGAGTCCTCACACCATATGTGTATTATAAATAAATATAAGAGTCAAATACAAGAGTTAAAGAGTTGAGGACATAAACAACCCCTTGTCACATGTAAACATGAACATCCCCCACCTTCAATCCTCAATCTTCATCTATGTTTGTACTAGAATGGAAAAAAACTAGACTAAATCTATACTAAACTAATGAACTAAGATGTTCTAATGAATGATTACATTTTGTGTAGTATTTTCATAGCCTCTAAAGTTAATCAAAATGTGTCTTGAAGGGCTTATTTATAGACAAATCTAGCTCCAAAATAACTTATTAAAGTTCATGCAAATTGCTCCTTGAAATCATTAAAAGCTAATTTTTGAAATCTTCAAGATTTCTTGAGCAGCCACAGCTAAAAATCTGATTAGAAAATTAAGATGTAAAATCTATGTAAAACTTAACAAGTATAGCACAGCTACATTGGGAAAACGACGGAGGAAAATGTGGGTGATGACCATTGCTTTACCTCTTGTTTTGCCTCCCTATATTTTGTTTTGCCACCCTACATTTGCCTTGTCTTTTTCTGATTTCATCACAATCTGAGGGTCAAAATGTGGGTTGCCTCTCATTTTCATCCTTGTTTTCTCATCAAAAGAATTATTCTATTGCTTTTGTCACTTTCGATCTGATTCTTGAATCATCTCTAACATCTTACTTGTATTCCACTTGATCCAAAATGAGCATGGAACACTAAAACCTACAAAATTAACAAGTTTATACATATGAAGTATTCCAACAATATTGTTCCTTTTAAAAATTCTTAAACCTACACTATGAGAATTTATACACATGAAGTTTTTGAGCAATTTAAGGACCAACTTTGCAAGGGAATTAATTATAAATCTAAAAGTAATGAAGAATCTAGTCATCAAAACACTTTTTGCTAAGAATTATCATCATCTTGTATCCTAAAATTTCAAAGAAACTGATTTTAATGTTCAATGTGCATGTGCTTGAGTGTTTATTTATGATCATTTTAGTGCATTTTAAGTGTTCATCTTCTCTATCTTCAGGATTTTATTAGTTTTTTAGTTTTTAATTGTGTATCTGAGTAGAATTGTAAAATTATTCATGAAACTTGGTGTTAATTACTTGTTCTTGCAGGGATTGGTGATATCAAGTTTATTTAGGAGTAAGTTTAAAGGTTTCAAGTGGATAAGTGTTAAACAATGAGAAACTCCATGGGTTGATTGTGAAATTTCATAGGAACAATTGCACCATGCATCACAAGTGGATAGGCCTCCAATGGGTTACCACAAAATGTTAGAAAGAAATTCATCTATAGTGGACTTTTATTTGGATCAATGTGAAGAAGAATAACAAGTATAGATACAATTGGCCAAAAGAGTTCTAAACAAACCAATTTTAAACATGTTTTCAAATAGATTAAACAGGAGAAATTGTATAATGATTGTACAACAGAACAATTTATTTCTTGGAGATAATTATTCAAGAGTTTCACAAACAAGTAGTAATGATGACAATGAAGAAGAAGATCAATCACAAAGTGATAGAGACTAAGACATGAATGACGATCAGTTCATCCAAATGATTTCAAAGAAAACCAAGAAAGAAAAAGGCAATATTTAGGAATTGGTAAAACAATGCAAGCACGATAAGATTTCAAGACAAAAAGTAGAAGGTATGGATAAAATGTACAAGACGGTGATAACATCTTCATAAGTGATGGAAATGTGAGAAGCAATTCATTTTTAGGTTATCATTTTTTTGATTTTAGAATTTATTTTTATTGAAGTAGTAATTTTGAAGAAAAAACTTTCATATAAGAAATTATGCATGTGACCCATATTCCATGATTTAAATTAGGAGGAAAAAAGAAATAGTAGGAAGAGGACAAAACATTTTTAAAAAATTAGGCATAGATTTTTTAGATAATATGGAAGGGTTTAACTAGTTAACTTGATAATATGAATGGATAATAGAGATACAAAATAAATCAAGGTATGATAGTATAAACTTTATGACCCTATAAGTAGTATATGAAGTGAAATGACATATCTGTTAGATAAAAGGCACAAAGTGCAGTGTTACAGATAGTAGCATTTGAAATGGAAAAGGTAAAAGCATGGATAAGTTAGATACGTCAAAGGGGAATTAGAATAATAGTAGGAGACCAAAAGGATAGACTCACATGATTGATGTCCAAAGTGAAATTGATATATCGACTAGAATAAATCTTAAGGCTTGGTTGACAATTCCTCTAAACTGGATTGCATATCGGCTGACTTATCTTTAAGGCAATTGTAATTGTTGATCAATGTAGCAGTGGAAAAAAGACTAAAAAGAAGAATACGTTTTTTAAACAATTATTAGATTCAGTCTTTTGCAGCGTAAAATAATGAAGTGCATTCTTCATCTTACCCCTTTTGATTTTAGTCTCGATGGTTATATTAAATAGTTGGATAAAATGCTTTTTAGTTCCAGTTACACTTACGACTAAAATGGTTAGAAGGGCAAAAAATTTAGGTGGTTACTCTAGATAAAATTTTGTTTGTAATAATATATTTTTGGGACACCAAAAGAGTGTAAAGGAAATAGTTTAAGGCTGGACGGATACTTTTCGCTTTAAAAATTTAATTGTGTATTAAGATTTATTTTCTTTTAACAAATGCATTACATATTGCATATTCGTAAAATTTTGTTAACGAATGTTTCGTAACAGGCATTTAAATGTATGAAAGTGTAATTAAGGATTTTATATCATCATTTTTTGTTTGAGTAGTACATGTATTCTTTTAAGTACCATTCACCAAGTTAGAACCATGATTGTACTTGATAGTGATTTGAGAGTGTGCTAGTAGGTTTTAATCTATAATAATAGTTACAATTATATTTTTGAAAACTAATAAAGAAATAAGATAATTGACTATTTAAAGTTTTAGGTGCATTAATTACGCAGGCAAAAACATGTGTCATATAAATTAGATAAATTAGAAAATTATGTCATTATTTAAGCAGAAAAAGAAAACTCAACTAATCAATTAATTTAATAGCATAAGATCCTTTTCATTGTTAGTTAGTTACTTTTATTACATGCTTTGTCTTATAGTTTTATTTACTTGCAATATCATTGGTCAAAAAAAGAGAATAGCTTGATAAATTAAGTAGTTGATTAATTTTCTATGTGGGATTGAAAGTCAAATTATCTTTATACTCATATACAATCTATATACTTGTAGAAGGGGAAGTTCCGATTTAAAAACAAACTTCACACTATCTACGAATAGAAGTCAGTTCTATTTGGCAAGGGTAGTGTGAAGAAATAGACAAAACATGTGATGATGTATTGTAGAAATTTTGGACAAATAAGTCGTAACTGTACTACTTTCAAATATGTTGCTACTACTAAAATGGAAAAAAATAATGATCTTATAGGGAGTAGTTTAAAGTTTTGCATATGTTAATCAAGGTATCCAAAATATATTTTTGTATAAGATATTAAAATTTCTAAACATGTGACTCATGGTATAGCTAGTGGAACAAACTGAACATGGGGTTGCCGGAGAACCTAATATTGCTACAAGAGATGAAAATATTATAGTTAAAGGTATTATTGATGTATTTCATGAACAAAGAGCTAGCATTGGTGCAAAGAAAAAATAAAGGCAAGTAAGAAAACTTAGAAAACCAATAAGTGAATGATTCTCAGTAGACTTTGTTCATAATTATTATTTTTCATATCCAAATCTGCGTATATCATTTAATGTTGATCTATAATATGTAATTGAAGGCAAATAGGCAGGTTCACAGTAGCAGTTTGAACAATCTAACTTTATTAATTCATAAAAAGGTAGGAAAAAAAAAGCTAAATATGCAGATAAGGGAATGATAAATGTTAACTATGCTTACTTGGACAAGGAATCTCCTTTCAATGTATGAAGATAGACTAGAGTATACAATGCTGGTAGAGACAAAAGATCAAGATAAAGAGGTTGCAAAAATTCATGATGAAGAATATATTATTACTTTTTTTTCCTACCAGTGTGAAGGATGGCTTCTATTTTTAGTAATATTTGTAAAAAAGTGAATAGTGGAACTTGTACATTTGTCAGATAATTGAGATGTGGTTAAACCTTTTTTTTAACTGCTAATCATATTTGGCGGGTGGTTTGGCTACCCATTTTATTAATAAGAAAATATGATGAGTACAATGTAAAAGCATAGAGGAGGGAGACATAAAAGTCTTAACTCTTATGTGAAAATTTGAAATTATAAAATTCTAACTTGTCCATTCTAAAATAACCTCTAATATGTCATGGAAGGGAAGGAAGAGATTCAAACCATGAAAAATGACCATCCTCAACCCCTTTATTGGCTAAATCATCAGCTACCAAATTAGCTTCCTTATAGCAGCACACAAAGGAACAAGCCTAGAAATTGAGCATCCGAATAGCTCTACAATAGGTCTAATACTTAATGGACAGTGAATTTCCCCATGCAATACTTGAACAAGAATAGCAGAATCATATTCCACAATCAAAAGAACATATCCTCTTTGAGTGCACAACTCCAACCCTTTAAATCAAGCTTTAGCCTCTGTATCAGTGACAAACAATTTCTAAAAGAATCAACAAAAACAAATAGCAGGCTACCTTGATGATCTCATAAAATACCGCCTCCACCACTTTTCCCGGTACTCCTCTTAGCAGCCTCATCAAAATTTAATTTCAACATAGCTGGTTGTGGGCAGCACCATGTAACTTGAATTGAATGAATTACTAGGATGAAGTTGGAAACAAAATTCAGCAATTGGTACCAATTAAAATTCTAAAATTGTGAACCAGTAAACTTAATTTCCATCATCATTGATACCTCCAATAAAATCAAGAAATAAATTTGAGAAATGACACATCTCGTAGCCTCATATTGAGCTAAATTTCGAGTTTTCCAAATGAACCAAAGAATGAGCACTGGAATAACAAGCAATAGCTATCTCAATCTTGAATTTGCTGTTTTTCCCATCCACCAATAGTGACACCTAAGTCTAACAGATTTTCCATGATTATGCATCCCTAAAGGACATTCAAAATACCTCCAAACAACAACTGCTAAGTCATTCAAAGAAGATAAATGTTCTAATGTTTTCATAGTTAGATTATCACAACGAACACATCATAAGAGGCCAAACATAGAAAATTTGTGCAACACATCATCCACTGGCAATTTCCCCTTAAGAAGATGTCGCAGGAATAAAGAAATCCACAAATGAAAGTGCAGCTGCCAAATTGCAGCATTAATATGAGATTTAGCATTAGAATGGCAAACTGTGTTATCAGCAGAACGCGCCTCAAACAATTTGGAGGAAGAAAGACTCCAATGCATAGAATCAGCCTCATTACTGGATGCCAAAAAGGATGTTTGCACCCTGTCTAAGACTTCAGAAGGCAAAACCAAAGACAATTTGACAAATTTTCAGTTTTGATTCTCCATAAAATTGGATACTTGCTTATCTGTTGCTTGATCTAAACAGGGACAAGCAAGAGGACCGAGTCCACTCGAATTGTCCCAACAAAATAAACATCCACCCTGGGAAATATTTCAGAGTATATTGTATTCCATCAATGGTCGAACCTACAACATGTGTTTCCAAAAAGCCATAGAAGAACTAGATAAGTTAACTTGATTGGGATGAGACTTCATTACATTTTTATGCCGCATAAAGTGTTATCTTGTCTAAAATGCCACCATAATTTACATGAGAAAGCCTCAAAATTATGGCCAATGATCTAAAACCAAGGCCACCTTCCTCTATAGGCTGATATAAGGACTTCTAACCAAACCAATGATACCTTGTACCAAATTCAAACACACCCCAAAGGAAATTGGCAAAAGCCTCTCTATATGAGCAATGACACCTTTGGGTGGTTGTTTGACTGCCAGGAGATGTATGTGAATGGAGGAGAACACATGTTTAATTAAAATAGTTTGACCCTAACAAATGAAAAGCTGGCCATTCCAGCCGTGAATTTTTGTAATTGCCTTATCAACCAACCTTTTAAATAGCAATTTAACCTTTCTACCAGTGTACAAAGGGCACTCCAAATGAGTGACAGGAAATTGCTTGAGAGTAAAATCCTTAGACTGAGCAATAATATATTTCCTAAATGCCAAAACTCGCTTCCCAACTAAAAAACAGCTTTTTGTAACATTCACCATCCTGAGATGGCTTGATAATTATGTAACACATCCATCACCATCATAATGACAATTTTTCCACATTTGTAGAAATTAAGACATCATTCACATAACTGAGATGTGCCAAGGAAATGCAGTCTCTGCTAGCCATATACACAGTGAAGACCAAATAGCTAAGCAACCTATTTAAATTGCTCGAAAGCACCTTAGCACCAAGAATAAAGAGTCTGGGAGATAGATGATCTCCTTGTCTCAAACCTCTAGTTGATCGGAAAAAATTGCACAGCTTACCATTCACTAAAACTAAGAAGAAACTAGAGGAGATAAGCCTTCAAATCATATCCAGAAATACGTCATCAAAACCAAAACACTATAAAACTTTTATAAGGAAGAACCATGAAACCCGGTCATAGGCTTTTGCAATATCTAGCTTCTTAACAACATTTGACCCTCTAAATTTTTTTGTCAATAGTTGAACATATCTCTTGTGTGAGTAGCATGTTATGAGAAATCAAATGACCTTCTACAAAAGTGCTTTGCTGTGGAAAAATTGACCTAAATAGAACCATCTTTAATTTGATAGATAATAACTTCAAGATTAGTTTATTGAAAAAGGTACAAAGATTTATAGGCCTAAATTCTGAAAATGAAGTTGGAGAATTAAACTTCAAAATAAGCACAATGAGCATAGCCATACAACTCTTAGGTAATTCTGCCACTACAAGAAAATCCTAGACTGCACAAACAACATCCTCCCAAATAATATACCATGAAACCATAAAGAATAAGCTTGTAAATCCATCAGCTCCTGCTACACATTCACTATCCAAAACAAATACAATCTTCTTGATCTCATCTGTTGAAGGTAAATCCTGAAGATGATCATTGTCTTCATGATAAACACCAAAAGAATAACATTAAGGATGTCAATTTCATCATTTTAAGAAAACCCCTTGTGTAGATAGGAGCTTCACGAAATAGTTAATAGCCACCTCTTCAATTTCATTCAATTCATCAGTCCACTCTCTATTGGATTTTTTTGATAAGATGAATAAACATTTTTGCCCTCTTTTGCCAAATAGTTGAGCGGAAAAATTTGGAATTTGTATCACCATCTTTTAATCATTTTATCCTTGCCTTTTGTCTCTAGAAAGATGCGTCACATTGCAAAAGCCATCCTTAATCTCCCTTCCACCTCTTTAACTCAATTTGAGATTCTTGCAAAGGATTATTTTCAAGAACAATTTCCTTAATCTATACCTCTTTTTCTGCTAATCAAACATTATCCATGATATTAACAAATGCCTCCCAATTCCATTGACGAAGGGCAGATTTAACATTCTTCAACTTCTCCATCAAAATTCAAATAAGGCAACCTGTAACAGGTTTAGACCAAGCCTGACGAACAACCTCCATAAAGCCTAAATGAGACACCCAAGTATTAATAATTTTGAAACTTCTTGGTACATTATCAGTTAACATCTTAAAGGAAACCAATAAAAGGGAATGATCTGATGACAGACGATTCAAATGACACGCAGAAGATGACAAATACAGTGTATCCATTCCTAGTTAAACAAAAATCTATCAAGTCTCTTCTAGATTCTAGCTCATCCAAACCGAACATTTAGAGCCTGAAAAACCAATATCAGTTAAATAACATATCAATGGAATGTAAGAAATTCTCAACTTCAGACATCCTGAAAGGCCGACCACCCATCTTTTTGGAGAGACCAATTATAACATTAAAGTCACCAACAACAAATATAGGAATAAACCTTTGACCAAGAGGAAGTAAATCATTCTATAACATCTCACATTCATCCTGGTCACACGAAGCATGAACAAAAATTGCTAAAAAATTAAATGGAAGTTTAATATATGTCATCTAATGTGCCAAAAATTGAGAAGACTAGCCAACAATATAGCCAAAGAATTCAGTATCATAGAAAACCCAAAGGCTACCCTTAATATTAGTAAAAGGATGCTAGAAATTTAGCTTTATTTTGTAACTTTCTAAATTAGACAACTTAACCAATGGTTCACAAAGAGCTAGCAGAGAAAAAGAATGCGTATGACACAATACAACTTTTTAAGTCTTGCAATAGTGATAGTTTTACGTACATCCCCAGCATTTCAAAATAGGTACTTAATCATTTAAATGATTGAAAATAAGTTTGAGAAGTTGTTCCTCCAATACCGAATACATTTGAAGGATAGTCACCCTGAGTTCCCAAGAATTGAAGTCACTGCTTTAATTTCTCCATGCCAAGTGTTGGATCCAATAATGCATTAAATGAGTCAATCCTTCATAGGAATAAATTCCCATCGCTAACCATTGTGAGGCCCCGATTTTTCCCAAGTTTTTGGAAAATATTAAATAATGCTAATTATAGTAACTATTGTTTGCCAAGGTGTTTATATGGTTATTTTACTTCTTAAAGTGTTTTGTTTTAACTATTTTGTTTTACAAGTCTAAAAACCTTAATTTGAAATTTAAACCCTAGTTTGCTTTGAAAACCCTAAATTTTGACAAAACCCTAATTTGTTTGCACACTAAACCCTAAATGTACTAACCCTAATATATTTTCTTGAAACCCTAATTATATGTACAAATCAAACGTTGGTTATTTCATGAATTTTCGGTGTGAACTTGCATGCTCACGAGAGTTAATTACGTCAATTGGGTGATTAGTGACCTAACTAGGTGTGATTAAGTATTAGTGGACTAAGTTGGATTTACAACTTATGGACTTAATTGCTAGGAAATGAAATCACTTGGGGCCAAGGTGGAAGATCATTGAAATGCTAGGGTTGGCTTGATAGTTTTGACCAACCCTTTGACCCATGCCTTAAATATCTCCTAGGCTTTATCTTATAACCCAAATTGAGACCAATTAAGAGGAAAATGGGAGAGGAGAGTCGGGTGGAAGGCTGAAAAGAAAAGGGAGAAAACCGTGAGCAAGGGAAGAAAGAAAGAAAAAAAAGAGAGAAAAACAAGAGAAAATCTTGTGTTCCAACCATCCAATCTTGAAACTTGAGTTAGGAGGAAGTGATTGAAGCTTGGGAGCTTGGAGTTCTTGCCTAGAACATCAAGTTAGGAGGTAACTAGCTTCACTTTGAAAGTTGGAATTTCTTGTAATTGGTGTAATTGATGAATTTGGTTTATGTTTAGCCTTGATTAATGCTCATTCTTAGCTTCTAAGATGATTCCATGGATTGGTTTTATTGTTTTGCTTGTCTTGAACCTTGGCCAAGAATTAGGGTTAGGGTTTCATTAGTTTCAAGACTTAATGTTGGGAATTAATGATTGGAAGTTGAATTTACTTAGCTAGCAACTGAATTGGATGGCTAGAAATTCATTGGTATGGATGAACTCCAAGTGTTAAATTTTTGTTTAGATTTTCTGTCCGAATTTGGTTTGAATATTCGAATATGATAGAGACTATATTAGCTTGAGCAAAAAACATGAAAGTTGTAGAGAATTGAGTGAGGATTCTACCTGTAAATTTTCAGATGAATCTGAGCACTGTAGCATGTGAAATGACTAAATTACCCCTGATACCCTGTTTCTGTCAGGAATCTTATTTTGCTACTGTAGTGGGTCATTTTGACCAGGAAAATGAATGTTTTTGCTTTTGATGTCTTCTTAGGAATTGTATACTTGTATTTTAGCTTTCTAACGGCTTTTGAATTTCTTGATTTGGATTTGTGAACGCTGAGTTATGATCGTTTGAATCAAACCTATCGGAAAACCTGATACTGAAATTCCTAGAAATATTTTCGCATTTTTGTCCTAGAAAGAGTGAATCTAGGCAGAAGTTGTCTTCATAAAAGTTGTAGCTTGTTCTCTTAGCTTCGAAACGGCACCTCGTGCACTCTAATCCGATACTTGTAACCTGAGTTATGGGTAACGGCATACAAAGTGTCAAAACTGTCTTGTACACCTTTTAGTGTGTGTTTTCCGTTTTCGTTTCGTTCTTGTCCGTTTTTCGTTTAACGCCCATGCATGTGCTCCTTTTGCTATTTTAAGTGTTTATAAATGTTTCTCGTGCGTTTTAGCATTGAGTGTATGCATGTCGCATCATTTCACGTTTGAAAATGGATTTTCATATCTCAGGTGATCACGTGGACACCGAGACGCTTGTATGACCTCCTGAATTTTCTCGCTTGCTCTCGGTTATTTGGTGAGTGTCAAGTGCATGATTTGTTGACTTGTTTGACCTGTTACCTGTTTAAATTGTCCGTAATATTAAACTTGTCGAGGCGGACGTGTACTTTATCTCGTCCGACCTCTCTTACTTGACCTGACTTGCTTGCTTGTATTTGTGGTACTTGAAATAACTTGCCTGACCTGTGCTTGTACTTGTTTGATGATTGAGAGTTGTCTCATCATCTTACTTACTATTTAGACCTGTTGGGGACGCCCAAAATCTCATTGGTAAACCTTTCACCTCTGGCCGGCAAGGGCTTGGCCGAGGGATTGGTAAATCATGAGTTTTCACATATTTTCATCGGTTGGAGTGCGCTCGCCGACTACTTACCTGGGTATACTCGAGTATTACCAAATTTTCTATTTTGACGAGCGGGCCCAGTTGGGGGGTGAAATGGTGGACGGAAATGGTTGACAAGTGGAGCTCTACATGGATAAGAAAGTTGACGGAGTGTCAACTATTTGGAATGTGATCAACATTCGTGGAACTTGGCTCCTGAGAGCCCCTGTATCCTTTATTTAATGTGTAATTAAATACCGTATTTGTATTCTTGTTCAAGTCCTGGTTACTTATCTTGCTTAATAAAGGTGTAATTTTCTTGAACCTGCATGTTGGCATGTTTTCTTGGCCTCACCGAGCGTTAGCTCACCCCAATTTGTTTTCCTTAACAGGTTTTGAGGTGTGGCACATGAATCGAGAAAGCTAGTAGTTTCGTAGGATTGCCTCGCTTTGTATAAGATTGAAATTAATAGAGGAATTTGATGGTTTATGGTAATTTGAGAGTTTGAGTTGTAAGTTGAATTTAGTAAAGTTATTATTAGAGGTTTGGATTGAAATGGTTAATTACGTTCACTTTCGAAGGGTTATTGGTCATTCGAGTGAGTGAGTCCTGGCGAGAGCTGGGCTGGCGATCCGCCGACCCCTTTGGTTCGCCATAGGGGGAGGTGGGCTGTCACAGGATCCTCTCCATAGCATTACTAATTTTGACCTCATTATGGCCATCAATATCTTGAATAAGATCCAAAGCTGAAAATTTGGAAGATGATGTAGACACATCACCTAAAACCATCTTATCAGGCACATTAGATTGCCTAAAAAGAGGATTGATCAGCTCATTATTATTCTCAACTGCAACAACCTCCTCTACTAGTTCATTAATCATTTGATTTGCCATTGAATTTATCTCCTCATCTACCAAATCACCAAAATAAACATAATTGATAGCATTGGTCATGGATGGAAATTAAGTTTGCCCTTGTGCTACCTCCGTAATGGTAATAGAAGGAGCAGAAGAACCATCAATACCTGTAGTAGTCCTAACACAATTAATAAGGCCCAAGTCAGCATTATCAATCTTTCTAAAGGTAGGATCTACCTACTTCAACTGATCTCTATCACCGCTATTACCAATATTCTTAACTTAATATTGAGGCAAAGGTTTAAACCTTTGTTGTGTAGGTTTTCTCTATCAACTTTATGAGACCGTAATTGTGGATGTAACATGTGACAAACTTCCTGGCTATGGTCTTGGCAAAAGTAATGCACACAATATTTTAGAACATTTTAGGAACCAAGGATTGTCAAAAGTCATCAAAATCTCCATTGTCTATCCGAATCCTGTACGAAAGTGCCTTCAACAAGTCTATTTCAACATATACCCTAGCCATACTAGGATGTGTTGCAGCAATCATTGCAGCATCAACGAATAATGGAATACTGAATACACTATTTGAAATAAACATTCCCTGTTGAAGTAATGCAAAGGAAGTTTGGGCAATTGAAATTAAATAGGAACAATCAATAACTCCTTATCCACATGAAAGGTTGGTAACCATTTAAAGATTCGCATAGGGAAGCCACCTACGTATCAAATACTTTGAGACCACATCCTATGAAAATCCACTTCATGATTCAAACAAATAATTACATGCCTAGAATCCAGTAGACCAATTTTAACTAGCATCATTCAAGAGATTGGAAGAATTTTCGCAAATCCTCCATGGTTGGTCATCCATGAGAAAACTTACTCACAATAGCAAATTTATATGAGGCTAACAAGAAATTCAAGTCTTCTTGAGAGAATAATGTAGCTAATTCCCCATGATGTGTTGATGAGACAGCTTTAATATTAAGAGATGGCTGAGAAGAGTTAGATGAAAATAATTTTGAAAAAGATTTCTTCTTGAAAGTAGGAGAAGAAAGAGAGGATGGCCTCCAACCAAAGGTTGGGAGGCAACCATAGAAGACATGCAAACAACTAGAAAGAAACTCCACTTTAAAGCTAATTAAGGTTGCCCCAAGGTGAAAAAAAACATGAAAATATGGAAACATAGTTGCAGTTTGCTTCAAATCCACTTTAGAACTTGGTTGTTGAAAAATTTGTACTTGATACTATAGCAGATTATTGTAGAAGCATTTTTATTGAAGCATATCTTTAAACATGTTGAGGGTATACATAATCTTGAATGTGACTCACAAATTCAGCAGAATCAATCCAGAAAATCAAACTAGAACTACTTGGAACAAGAAAGAGACCATCCAAATGACTGATTTAATGGTTTACATGATGAAAATATCTTAGTGAGAAGCTTTAAGAATCAAAACTAGCATACAGGGTCTTCAACTTCAATCATTATCAACAAAATCAATCCCCAAATCATAAGAAAAACTACTAGTGGAGTGAGAAAGATTCACCAAGGAAATTCATGAGCAAATCAGCTTGTGTGTACCCTATTATGACATTACATACTTTTGTTTCTTGAGTGTGGAGCTTGCACTTCTCTTGGTTATGCGCAACTGCTAGACAAATTGTAAGACAAAGATATCATATTTCATCAAAATATATGTTGCTAATTTGTCAACTAATTTCCAGCTAGCATTATTCATGTTTACGATTCATCTAAATTCTTTTGTAAGATAAAAGACAGAATCTACCATAGATGATTGCAAATAGATGACAGCAAAAATGCAAAACAAAGCCAAAAATGGCATCATAAATAATTACAGTCTATTAACACAAAACATACATATCAGGTACATACCAAAAGAAACATTATAAACATGGTATTAAAGGATTTTGCTCCATGTTCCATCAAAAAAATCTATGTCCTAATTTCTATCAATTTGCAGCCTTTCCATAATATTGACCCTTTTTGGGCCTTTACATCCACATTGACAATGTGATAATCATCCAATTTACAACCAGAGTCATTGTGAGTATTTTTTTCCAAGTTGTTCCTTTTGTTTCTTGATTTTGATCTCAATGAATTTGACTTTTTTTATTACCTTCGAATTTCTTCTTGTAGTGATTCCTTCTCACCTTCTAATCTATTCATTGTCCTCACAAGACTGAATATTACCTGCTTTGAATACTCATACATTTTTTCATCATAGTAGTTGCAATATTCATATCCTCTAATCTATAATTAGACAAGGCTCTTCGTATTCCTGTTCTACTAAGTTAATTTTACCATCACTACAAACTCACATAGCCATGAGCATACACAACATATTTTCATACTAGATTTTTATGGGTCCATGAGGTTTTCATGATAACTCTTGTGCCAAATCATAGATTGTAGAATTTAGAAATTTCACCAAAAAGAATATAGGAGATAAATTTTCATGGAATTAATATATATGGGGAGGTAATTTACACATATACAAGTATGTGTGGGAGAAAGAGAAATAATGTCAATAATTTATCATTAATCATGCACAACAATATGACAAGTCTCTCAATCCTTCACTCTTCTTAATGAGAATAATATTAAGACTCCCTATTTATAGAGTAGATGACTTGACAAACAAGTCCTAGAATCACAAGAAATTTCCTAATTAAAGACTAATTCCGAAATAGTAAACTACCATAACTTGGTTTTAATGGAATTAATTCTTAACTTGACTAAAACACTATTACATAATACTATGAAAATTTCTATTTTTTGAGACTTGATTTAATATGCCAACATTGCCTCACTTAAATCAAACTCTCTGTTGCATTAGGTTTACCACCATCACGGTCAATAATCTCCTTTTCAAATTTAGTGAACATAACTTTAGCTAGTTCTTCATTTTGAAACACTTTTTTGTTGTAATAATCCATGCACCTGGATAGACTATTTTCATCACATAATTTTGATGTCAATTTGTTGACAATTCATATTGTAATTTTTGTAGTCACAACTTAATTCACAAGATTCTTCTCCAATCTTTGTCACAATTTCAAAATCAATCTTACACTTTTAAACCAATCATATGGTCTAATTTTCATCAACTAGATACTCCATGACCAACCTCGTGGTCTAACTCAATCAATTGATTTCTTTTGAACAAACCTTATGCTCTAATTCTGATAGTGGAAAATATCCAGGATTAACCTTGCAGTCTGGTCAATTCTTTAATGTTCAAAGACACTCCTGGATCAAACTCTTGAATCTATGGTTTTACAAAAAAATATAAGAGATAAATTTCATGGAATCAATGTGTATGGGGAGGCAATTTACATACATACAAGTATGTGTGGGAGGAAGAGGAATAATATTAATAATATATCATTAATCACACATAACAGGGTAACCGAATGTGCTGGAAACCATCTAATTTGAATAAAAACGCTCTCAGGAAACCAACATAGCGATGATCTAGGGTTTGCATGGGCGAGCCTCAACCCTTTGGAGGCCTTGTTCTGCCATGGATGGCCATCCAAGAAAAGCGCTTCACGCTGGGTTCTCGCTGCACATTCGTTAGCGATTCCGACGTATGGGAAACCATCCACACATAAAGGAGAACCGGCGTTGGTGATATCAAAGCAAGAACTACAACTGATGGTGGAACCCTACAAAAATGCTTTGATAGGGAAATTTTTGACGGGGAGACCGCCTATGGAGAGGTTACGGAAGTTCATTGTTTCACTTGGCGTCAAGGGTGATTGCCTAATTGGCCTTCTAGATGACAGACATGTTTTACTGAGGCAAGCGCTCGAGGAAGATTTCACACGGATCTAGTTTCGCCACGCTTGGTACATTGCCAATCGCCAATGGTTGTGTCAAAGTGGACGATAGACTTTCGTCCCAATCACGAGTCCTCTCTCGCGCCAGTTTGGGTATCCTTTCCAGAGCTGCCATTGCTTTTTTTTGGGAAGGAATATTTATTCAAATTGGGTAGCCTGCTAGGGCGGCCTTTGAAGATAGACGAGGCCACCACTCAGCTGAAACGGCCTTCTGTAGCTAGAGTTATGGTAGAACTAGATGTTGCGTTCAAACCCTAAACGCGTCGCATTTGGATTGGGGATGATAGTCACGGATGTTGGCACAAAGTAGAATTTGAATTGTGGCCTCACTATTGTCAATTTCTCAAAGATTGGGCACCTCGAGGCTCTATGCTTTCATAAAAATCCGAGCCGGCTCTCCAAGCCCAAGGGGAAAGAGAAGTGGAGATGGCGAAAGACAAGCGGTGTGTTTGTGCCGAAAGATCTTCTTCCTAATTACTCACCGACGCGAGGCGCAGTGGGCTTGAGTTTGAAGGGAAAGGGAGGCGGCTGGATGTGGAGTTTGGTATGTTGGTAGGTCACCAGCCAGAAGAGGGGGTGGCGGGCCATTTTGACCCGTTGCTGCCACCTTGGACACCGAAATGACGCTGGATGTCATTAACGATGGAGAATGGGTTAATTCTGTCAAAGACCATCTCTCTGCGGACATGGACATGAGTGAGGCCCTTCGCACCGAAGTCAGCACTCATGCGGAGGACCGCCAGAGGCATCCAAAGGTGATTCCAACCCGTCGGTCTAAATCAGTTGAGGCTCGTAGAGGGTAGGAGATAGTGGACATAAGCGGAGCTACCGCCAGCCACTGCTTCCTCGAAAGGATGGAATGGGCTGATGTGCAGGCTGGGCAGACGAAAAGGGCTAGTATGCTGGAAGGGGATGGGCAGCCGACTCGGGTGAAGAAGAAGCGTGGTCACCCTCCCAAGGTTCTGGCAACTCAAGCTTTGAAAAATAATTCCCCGTTGAATACTTCTTCTTCGGGTATTTTATGATTCCTGTCAATTTTCTGGTATGGAACATACGACGTATTTTGAACATTGATTCTCGTTGGTACTTGAAAGATATTTGTGTTGGCAATAATATACAACTGCTAGTGGTGATTGAGCCATTTATAGATGCTTTACATTTACAGAGGTTTCAATTGCAGCTAGGTTTCGATTTTTGTCGGTCCTTCTTAGAAGGGAAAATATGGATTTTTTGGAAGTCTTTATTTAGTTGTACATTCTCTTCTTGGGCTGGGCAACTGGTTCATGTGGACATCACACTCCTCTCGGATGAGAGGCTTTATTTTTCAGCCGTGTATGCTAGGCATTCTCGTTCTTCTCGTCGTCCATTGTGGGAGGCATTGGGTTCCATTGGCGAGATGAATCAAGGGCCTTGGATGGTGGCGGGTGATTTTAATGTTGTATGGCGGTGTGGAGGAAAGTAATGGGGTAGGTAGTCCTAGATTGGGAGAGATGGAGGATTTTAATTTGGCCATGGTGGGGGCTGGTTTGTCCTCCCTGGATTTTGATGGGTCACGATACACCTGGACGAATGGCAAGCTGTGGTAGCGTCTTGACCGTGCATTAGGGAATGGGCAATGATGTCAGGCTTTCCAGCCATGCCTTCACATTTGCTCGACCACCGCCTTTACAGGTGTGATGATGGGGTGAGGGCTAATGCTTTCGATTTTGAATGTTTGGAGGAGGCATAAGGGGTTTCGAGGGTCCAGTCATGGGAACAACATATAGATACCGGTGGCATGGTTGGATTTTTTTTGTGTGACGCGACTCAGACGAGCCTGGAAACACTGGAATCAATCTGTTTGGTAATGGGGGAAGCGGTTTGTCCGATCTCGTGATGGAAGTAAGCATGATCGTGTATGATAATACTCGTACAGAGGAGGCCAAACTTGCTTGCAAAGAGGCAGTTGCAAAGCATACACGGGTGTTGGTCATTGCGACGGAACATTGGAAGCAAAAATCTACAATCAAGTGGATCAAAGCTAGTGATGCTAATACCTCTTTTTTCCATGTAGTGGTCTGCTAGAAGTGGAATTGTTTCTTCATTGGGAGGATCCAGGAGGAGGGGGAATGGTTGGAGGATGTCACGGACATTAGGAGCTCTGCTGTTCGGTACTTTTCAAGTCTGTTTGGCCATAATGCGGCAGTGGAAAGGACTCATCAAATTCCATTTGCATTGCCAAAGTTAGCCGCAGACCAGAATGCCAAGTTGGCCGCCATGCCTGTGGAGGAGGAGATTCGGGAGGTGGTTTTCAACATGGATAGGGACTTCAAAGATGCTTGGGGTCGGATGGGTTCACAGTGGTTTTCTACCAATCGTGCTGGGCGATCATTAAGCAGGACTTGATTCGGGTAGTGGAGGATTTTTTCTGGGTCTATAGCAGCCGCATGGCTTCACCAGTATAGCTGTTATCCTTATTCCAAAGATAGCTGGGGCAGTAGAATGGAAGGATTTTCGTCCCATTAGCTTATGCAATGTGAGTTCCAAAATTTTGTCCAAGATCCTAGTTCGTCGAGTGAATGGAGTGTTAAATCAACTCATCTCTTCTTTTCAATCAGGTTTTATCCCAGGGAGGAGTATTACAGACAACATCTTATTGGCCCAAGAGTTGGTCTCGGAATTGGACAAGAATTTACTGGAGCCAAACCTTTTGCTCAAAATAGATATGGAGAAGGCATACAACAGGGTTGACTGGTCACTTCTAATGCAGATGCTGCACGGCTTTGGCTTTTTAGAAGAAGTGGTTGATTTAATTTTTAGATCCCTGTCAAATAATTGGTTCTCAATGATAATTAATGGGTGAAGCCCCCAGTTTTGTAAATCATTTCGGGGTTCAAAAGGTGACTCGTGTCTCGCTCTCTTTGTTCTTCTGCAGTATCCAGGCGAGGTCTATGGAGGTGTTCCAAAGATGCCAGAGTTCTACACTAGTACGGGGAGTAAGATCTCGTATCTAGCTTTTGCTGATGATTTGGTTATTTTTACCAAAATTTCGAGGCGATGCTTGATGGATATTAGGGATTTTTTGTCACATTATGAGAAAATATCAGGCCAAATGGTGAATGTACACAAAAGCTCGTTCATTGCTCCAAAAGGGCAATGGTGGCCCAGCGGCGTTTGGTGGAAAGGATTTTTGGGTATAAACGTCAAAAGCTTCCAGTTAGATATCTCGGAACTCCTTTGTTCAATGGTAGAAATAAAGGGGTGTTTTATGATGATTTGTAACAGCAGATCCAACAAAGAATAGCAAGTTGGTCAGTCAAGTTTTTGTCTTTTGGGGGTAAAATTGTCCTACTGTGTCATGTTCTCAATACGGTGCCCTTATATTCACTACAAGTGTTGGTTCCGCCTAGGTCGGTGTTGTCTCGCATGGACCGCTTGTTTAATAAATTTCTCTGGGATAATAGGGGGGAACGCCGAATTCATTGGCATTCATGGCCTGAACTTTGTTTTCCAAGGGCGGAGGGTGGCTTGGGGTTTAGAGATCTCCAGGGTGTTGCTGATGCTTTGGTATGAAGCTCCAGTGTAGGCTACTGTGGGGAGTCCTTATGGGTAGACTTTATGCACACCAAGTACATTCGACATAAGCATCCCTATGGAAGGCTTGTCCCTCGGTGAGCTCTAGGGTTTGGAATGCGTCTTACGAGAAAGTGTTGAAGGAAGGAGGAACACGTCTTCTGGGAGGTAGGCAATGGCATGCTCGATTTTTGGAGGGACAAGTGGGTGTCGGAGGTGCTGCTTAATGAGGTGTGTCGGTCCGTAAGTCCTCCTCATTCGCTGGTGGGAGAATTTTTTCTTGGGGAATCAGGATGGAATGTTCCAAGGTTGTGGGAAAGTGGCTTCCTTTGGAGATTGTGGAGCAAGTGCAGCAAATTGTGCCAAGACCTGTGAGGCCTCAAAATCTATTATTTTAAATATTGTTATTATTATCATTAATCTGTTTGATTATTATTAATGTCATACTCAAACATATTTTTCAGAAAATTTAAATGGAAATTCATTTTATTTTTTTGGTAGCTATTTTATTTCACACTTATTTCCTTGTTGATTTTTCACAGCTCCCACCTCTCCTTTATAACCCTAAGGTATCAGCATCCAGCTCTCGCCGGGACTCACTACCGATCCTTAGTTCAAATGCAAATAACAAAATACATCGATATCCTCAAATCAACTGTAACAAGTAAACCCCAAAATTTCCTTAACGAACCACAAACATCACGAACTATAATCACGGATACAAAAGTTTATCCATCCATCCAACATTCCATTAGGTACAATTCAAAACACAAGGGTTACATCAAAATAGCAACATTAAGTCTCCAAACCAATCGACCTAGTGTAATCCCCTTGAAGCTCTCGATCTCAAATCACGCTAAGGAAAACAAAGTTGAAGGGATGAGCTAAAAGCCCAGTGAGGTCCTAATATCATGCAAATCACACCAATAAAGGTGGAGCAAAAATATATCGGATAAGCCGATTTACCCCACATTACCGTGCAGTACCAAAGGGCTTAGCGGATGTTGCCTAGCTCAGTCGAGGACTCGATAACAAAAAGCGATAAAGCGCCAAAATTCTCACCAAAGGGCGAGCAAGTACATTATATATATACATAATATCCACTTTACAAGACCACGAGTTAGAGAATAACCCGTTAAGGTTTCTCACACCGCTATCCAAAATACAATATACATGGCCAAAACTCCAACCCAAAGTACTAAAGCTAAAGGCTACACTATGCCTCCCACATCGTCAATTCTCGCTTCAGCCCCCATGGGAAAACAAATTGAAAGGGGTAAGCTATATGCTTAGTGAATAATCGGGAGGGATACATGTAAATCACATTGCCACAAATTTTCAAATCAATAGCAAAAGTAACACCACAAATAAGGATACGGTGGCTTCAAAGCCGTTTCCATTGAGCAATAATGTCATTGAGATCCCAAAAGCATTGAGATCAGACCATCTATTTGGTCGGAAAAACAACATTTACCATTGAGACCCCAAGGCAACCCCTTGAGATCAAACCATCCAAGTGGTCAGAAATAACATTGAGACCCCAAGGCAACCCCTTGAGATCAAACCATCCAAGTGGTCAGAAATAACATTTACCAATGAGACCCCAAGGCAACCCCTTGAGATCAAACCACCCAAGTGGTCAGAAATAATATCGACATTGAGACCCCAAAGGCACCCCTTGGGATCAGACCATCCACATGGTCACTCATCACCAAAAATATTATATGTACAATTCATATATTACCCATCATATGCATTCGTATATCACACAACACGCATATTCAAAAGTCATATATGGATCTTTGGTGGTGCGATAAAGTACACCCTCGCCCAAACATCCACTTAACACATTTCACATTATATTCATAGATAAAGTCCTAATTACTCACCACAGTAGGTACAAAAGCAAATAGGTTAGCAAAGTTCCCGGTCTCCTCGACTCGTCACTTCACGTGAGCGGTTGAGCCAAGATTACTCAAACAATCACTAAGACAAAACCACTTAGAAACACTTAAAACAGTAAATAAAGTACATGATGGCGTTCGACCAAAAAGCGGATAAGAACGGGACAAAACGGAAAACACACACTAAAAGGTGTAAAAGCAGTTTTGACACCCTGTGCTCTTTACTCATAACTCAAGCTACAAGTATCGGATTAGAGTGCACGAGGTGCTGTTTCGAAGCTAAGAGAACAAGCTATAACTTTCATGAAGACCATTTCTGCCCAGATTCTCTAACTAGGTCAAAATGCCAGAAACAGTTTCAGAAATTTTCCGTCAGAAATTCCGACAGGCTAGATTCAAACGGTCATAACTCAAGCTCACAAATCCAAATCAGGAAATTCCAATGCGTTGGAAAGCTAGAATGAAGGGCTATAAATTTCGTGTTTTGGCCAAAGGCTAAATCACAAAGGATCAACACGAAAAATGAGGCTAAAGTTACTGCCGGTAAAATTCTGTTTTCCTGCTCTACGCCCAAATGTATCTCATGCAACCAAAACGCACACATGCAATTCCAACGACTCAAATGCGATAACAAACATGCAATTGCAGCTCTTACACATCCCATATTGCCCTCGACACATACAAACATGCAACCTTAAAGTTCCTAGTCTTGAGCCAACATTTCACCTTCCAACAATTCCACCACATCCGAACTACATCAATGCATACCTTAAACACTCGTTTACACACTAATAGAAACAATTATGGAACGTTAAACCAAGAACCCCAAAATTTCTCAAGCTGGCCGAAACTTGAAGCATGCAACTCATCCAAATTTACACCATAATTTCACAAGTTAAGCTAAGAACAAGCATTAATTGCACCCAACCATCAATCACAAGCATTACTTCCAACATCAAAGCTTGAAATTATGGGAACCCTAACCTAACCTAACTCAAATTCATGGCTAGGCATAAATACATCGAAATTAACCAAACCAATCCGTAGAATCATCTCAAAAGCTATCAGTGGCCATGAATGAACCCAAAACAAGAACAAAATCCATCATTTTCATCAACTTCAACCAAATTCCAGCTTATATAGAAAAGGGAAAATACCTTCTTGGCTTATGTTCTTGATGAGATTACAAGCCCCAAGCTAGCCTTCTTATCCTCCTAACTCAACTTCAAGATTGGATGGTTGAAACTTGCAAAAATCCTCCAAGCTTTTCTTTCTTGTTTTTCCTCTCTTTTTCTCTCTTTTTTCCTTCTATTTTCTTCCCTCTTTTCTCCTTGCTTGGCCGACTTTCTTGTCTTCCTTTTGCTAAGAGATTAAGTCTCTTAGATATTTGTTTTGTTAGTCAAAATTTGGTCCAAGTCCAAGTCAAAGTTGTCATGCTCAAATCAACCTAGAAACTTAAGCTATTTTCCACTCTTGCCCAAGTAATTTTCTTTCCTATCAAACTAGTCCATAGGTGCTCAATTTAACCTAGCCTATCAAAGCTTAATCACACTTACTTAGGCTACTAATCACCTATGCACCCTAATCTCTCTTCTTGCACATGCTTTAACACACGTAAAATCAAAGAAATAACAAACTTGTAGTTGGACGTAAAACTTAAATTTATTTTCAAAACTAGGGTTTTACAAATCCAAACTAGGGTTTTCATATATATACAAATTAGGGTTTTATCCAAATTTAGGGTTTTCGAAGCAAATTAGGGTTTAAATGCGAATTAGGGTTTTCAAACTTGTAAAACAAAATAATTAAAACAAACATTTTAAAAGTAAAACAAACCATATAAACACCATGGCAAACAAAAATAACTATAATTAACATTATTTAATATTTTCAAATATTGAGAAAATTCGGGGCCTCACATAAGCACTCAGTAGGTTAATATAATTCAGTTTAGAAGCATAAAATATACAAACACATAAAGCTGGAAATACCCGTTGAAAGGATCTGGGGTTCCACCGGAAGCCGTTGCAGTCCGTCTTGTTCAATACTCAACCTCCTACTCCTCCTTATAACTCCTAGTGGTAATACCTGAGTATACCGCATCCGTTGCCTAAGTACCAACCTACTCGACCGAAGTCCGGCTCGAATAGGTCGAGACGGCGGGGAAAAGGCCTTATTCAGCCCATGTGGTAAAATACACATGGCCTACATCATGCGCAAGTAATATACAAACAATGGAAAAGCACACAGTTGAACAGTAGAATACAAAGTAGGCCGAGTGCGATAAAGTACACACTCGCCCTTCACATAATTATTAAAAGTATTTAAACACGTCAACAGAGCAATTTATTCACAAACATGCAAGGAACACTCACCGCTAGTTGAGCGTAAAGCAAGATAATGTAGAAGTCAAACACGCATTAACGCCCACGGACTCACCTGGAACATGCAAATTAAACCATCAACCCTTTTGGTTTCGATTTAAAGCAATCTTGTCGTAAGATTGGAAGAAAACTATTTCAAAGGTGAACCGACGCGACATGCATACGCCCCATGAACTAAGCTCTCATAAACGCTTATAATCACTTAAAATAGCAAAAGAAGCACATACATGGGCGTTGGGCGGAAAACGGACGATGACAACTCGAAAACGGAAAACACACATTGGAAGGTGGAAAAACAGTTTTGACACCTTGTACGCCATCGTCCATATCTCATGCTACAAGTGTCGGATTTGAGCGTACGAGGTGCCGTTTCGAAGCTAAGAGAACAACCTACAACTTTTGTGAAGACAACTTCAACCCAGATTTACTCTATCTAGGTCAAAAACGCAGAAACATTTTCAGAATTTCCCGCCGTCAGAATGTCCGACAGGCCAACTTCAAACGGGCATAACTCAGCTCACAAATCGAAATCAAGAAATTCCAGATGCGTTGGAAAGCTAGAACAAAGGGCTATAACTTTCGTGTTTTGGACAAAAGCTAAATCACAAAGGAACAACACCAAAAACGACGCCAAAGTCGCTGCAGTCAAAATCCTGTTTTTCCGTTCAATGCCCAAACGAATTTTTACGCAACCAAAACACATTCATGCAAATTCCATCGGCTCGCCTGCGATTACACACATGCAAAACAGCTCCTCACACACCTCACACCACTCCAAATCAGCACACACATACACACACTACACACACAACACACCACAAGTGGAATTCAAGAGCCCACCAACCGCTCAATTTACGCTGGTGGAATCAAGAGCCCACCAAACAACTAAACGTACAATCCAACCTTAATTTCTACCATTAACATTAAAGCAAAACCCTAACCCTAACTCATAATCATGGCAAAGCATACATACATCAAATTCAACCATTCCAATCCATAACATCATTCCATGAGCTAAAATAGACATGATTCAAGCCATGAAAACCACAAAATCCTTCAATTTAAAATCCTCAACTCAATTCAAACTTGTAGGAAACTAGGAGAAACCTTTCTTGATGTTGTTCTTGGTGAAACTTCAAGTGCTCAAATCCAAGCTTCTCCTCCCAACTCCGAATCGAAATCGTACGGTTGAAAGTTGCAAAAGTTTCCAAGCTTTTCTTCCTTTTTTTTCCTCTCTTTTCTCTCTTTTTTTTCCTTCTATTTTCTTCCCTCTTTTCTCCTTGCTTGGCCGACTTCCTTGTCTTCTTTTTTGCTAAGAGATTAAGTCTCTTAGATATTTTTTTGTTAGTCAAAATTTGGTCCAAGTCCAAGTCAAAAATGTCATGCTCAATTCAACCTAGAAACTTAAGCTATTTCCCACTCTTGCCCAAGTAATTTTCTTTCCTATCAAACTAGTCCATAGGTGCTCAATTTAACCTAGCCTATCAAAGCTTAATCATACTTACTTAGGCTACTAATCACCTATGCACCCTAATCTCTCTTCTTGCACATGCATTATCACACATAAAATCAAAGAGTTAACAAACTCGTAATTAAACATAAAACTTAGACTCATTTTCAAAACTAGGGTTTCAAGAAATCAAATTGGGGTTTTCCATATTCAAATTAGGGTTTTATCAAAATTAGGGTTTTTCGAAACAAATTAGGGTTTTAGGTTTCAGGTTAGGGTTTTAAAACGTGTAAAACTGGATTATTAAAACAAAACACTTTTAAAAGTAAAACAAACCATATAAACACCTTGGCAAACCAAAATAACTATAATTAACATTATTTAATATTTTCCAGAAATTGGGGAAAAATCGGGGCCTCACAATCTCCCCTCCTTAAAAGAATTTCGTCCTCGAAATTCATACCTTCTACCACCTCAGTCGATCTTGAAATCTGTTGGCCAAGAAGGTTGTAGGTTCTCGCCGGTGCTCGTGATCGGTTTCCTCCTTCAGTAACTTGTTGAGAAGTAGTTACATTTCCTTGGCGAGAATTACTTTCTCTCAGTTGTTTCCTTGGGCAGTGGCTAACTTGATGGTCGACACTCCCACAACGCAAACATTTCCGTCCCTTCACCCAACAGTTGTCCTCAGTGTGATTGCTTTTCCCACAGTATCCACAAGTTGGTTGGACAACCGTGGCTTGACTTCCCAACGGTGTTTCCTCTGATTGAACCCTTCTTGTTTGAGTTCCCTGTGATGTAGCCCCTTCTGGTTGCTCCATCTTATGAGAAGAATAGGGAGGTAATTTTATCCCACCAGTTCCTTTTCCGACTTTTGAAGGCGGTACGGTCTCTCTAGGAACCTCAAGGGAACTACCACTAGGTGCATCTCTCTTTCGGGCTTGAAAGGCTTTCAGTTGAGATTTTGTTATCTCGACTCTTTGGGCTTTCTCAAGGGCATCGGTAAATGTCTCAATTTGAGCTGCTGCGAGAGTATCTTGAATTTCTAAGTTAAGTCCCCTGAATAAACCGCCTTATTCTCTTTCTCTGTAAGTACCTGGGCAAATCTAGATAACTGCGGAATTGAGTTTCATATTCAGCCACACTTAGGGTTCCTTGGCTAAGTTTTATAAAATCATCTTCTCTCTTTTCTTGGACCAGTGGTGGAAGGAACTTTTCATTAAATTCTTGTACAAAATTCATCCAAGTTCTCGGAGTTTGTTCCCTTTCCCACTTATTTCTGATAACATTCCACCATGCTCTAGCCGCTCCTTCAAATTGGAACACCGCAAAAGTTACTTGTCTTTCTTCGGAATAATTCAAAGCATCAAATATGTTCCTTATATTTTCCAACCAATTCTCGGCTATATCAAGGTCGGACCTCCAAAGAAACTTAGGGGAGAAAATTTTGAAATCTCTAGTGCCTTGTCTTCTCCTTCTACTTGATTCACTGTGGTTCCTTGTTGATTTCCAACGTTTTGACCAGCCATTTGTGCTAACAAATCAGTCATACGTTGGATGGCTGTGGCTACCCGATCATTAGCATCGGCCCTTGCTTCACGATTATTTCCCGACTGATTCGTGATCATCCCCTAGATCCGGGTTGTCTAAGGCCACGCCCACGCCCACGCTCCTGCGTTGCCCTCTCGCTTTCCATGTTCGTAGCTAATCTATATGCATATGTATATCAACCATACTAAACCATATTTAACTTCACACACATGCAAGTAACAATTCTTAAGGCAAGTGAAACAAACACATTTTCACATAGCACATTTCACAATACAATTCAAACTTAGTCATGTCTCACATTAGTACAAACTAGAACTCGTCAAACTAAAACACAAGTCACAGTCAAGTTGAGTACATACCAAGTCAAAAGTCATAGACAAACTAAACAAGTCATCAACAAAATACACTGGCCTCCAAAGTAGAACATTCTACACCCCCATCCTATCATTCTCTTACAAAAGGTCAAGACCAATACGGCACAGGATTAATTAGACCCAAGAGATTCTCGTTTCTAACACGTTCGACTTCATTTCCACGCTTAGATCCTCAAGGCCACCATCTTCTCCACTCTCTCCCTTAGTTGTTGGGCCATCTGAGCCAAGCGATTATTGGCTTCTTGTAATTGTTCACGTAAGGTTTCGATTCGTTGTTGCTCCTCGAGCACCCTAGTCTCTAACTCTTGAATTCGGCCATTTGCTCTGGCATTTTCATTGACTAACCTCTGCCTCTCATCTACTATAGCTAGCACCACTTGATTGGGATATGAATATGTCTGCCAACAATCACACCGCCTATCCACCCTACTTCCCGGAACAAACGTTGAAATGGCTCGCCAGTCCCATTCAAACATAACAGACGAAGTCGCCCAGGCAGTCCTCGTGCTCCATTTCCTTCCATTCCTACAATCACGACTAGAATTAGTGTTCTAGGTAAACTATTACCGTAAATCATACCATTTAACAGCTAACCTAATCCCACAGTCCGGCACCCTAAACATTAAAGCCTAGGATACATGTAGATCTCAAACCTAAAGCTCGATACCAACTGTGACAGCCCCACCTCTCCCTAGGGCGAACCCTAAGGTATGAAGTCCTTCAGCTCGCCGGACTCACTACCATCCTTAGTTCAAATGCAAATAACAAAATACATCGATATCCTCAAATCAATCAGTAATAAGTAAACCCCAAAATTTCCTTAACGAACCACAAACATCACGAACTATAATCACAGATACAAAAGTTTATCCATCCATCCAACATTCCATTAGTACAATTCAAAACACAAGGGTTACATCAAAATACAATATTAAGTCTCCAAACCAATCGACCTAGTGTAATCCCTTGGAAGCTCTCGATCTCAAATCCTGCTAAGGAAAAACAAAGTTGAAAGGGATGAGCTAAAAGCCCAGTGAGCGGTCCTAATATCATGCAAATCACACAGTAACAGTGGAGCAAAAATATATCAGATAAGCACTCAGTAGGTTAATATAATTCAGTTTAGAAGCATAAAATATACAAACACATAAACTGGGAAATACCCAGTGAAAGGATACAGGTTCCACTGGAAGCCGTTGCAGTCCGTCTTGTTCAATACTCAACCTCCTACTCCTCCTTATAACTCCTAGTGGTAATACTCGAGTATACCGTTCCGTGCCCTAAGTACCAACCTACTCGACCGAGTCCGCTTCTGGCTCGAATAGGTCGATAACGAAGGGGGAAAAGGCCTTATTCAGCCCATGTGGTAAAATACACATGGCCTACATCATGCGCAAGTAATATACAAACAATGGAAAAGCACACAGTTGAACAGTAGAATACAAAGTAGGCCGAGTGCGATAAAGTACACACTCACCTTTCACATAATTATTAAAAGTATTTAAACACGTCAACAGAGCAATTTATTCACAAACATGCAAGGAACACTCACCGCTAGTTGAGCGTAAGCAAGATAATGTAGAAGTCAAACACGCTCGTCAACGTCCACGGACTCACCTGGAACATGCAAATTAAACCATCAACCCTTTTGGTTTCTATTTAAAGCAATCTTGTCGTAAGATTGGAAGAAAACTATTTCAAAGGTGAACCGACGCGACATGCATACGCCCCATGAACTAAGCTCTCATAAACGCTTATAAACACTTAAAATAGCAAAAGAAGCACATACGTGGGCGTTGGGCGGAAAACGGACGATGACAACTCGAAAACGGAAAACACACATTGGAAGGTGGAAAAATAGTTTTGACACCTTGTACGCCATCGTCCATATCTCAGGCTACAAGTGTCGGATTTGAGCGTACGAGGTGCCGTTTCGAAGCTAAGAGAACAACCTACAACTTTTGTGAAGACAACTTCAACCCAGATTTACTCTATCTAGGTCAAAAACGCAGAAACAGTTTCAGGAATTTCGCCGTCAGAATGTCCGACAGGCCAACTTCAAACGGGCATAACTCAGCGTTCACAAATCGAAATCAAGAAATTCCAGATGCGTTGGAAAGCTAGAACAAAGGGCTATAACTTTCGTGTTTTGGCCAAAAGCTAAATCACAAAGGAACAACACCAAAAATGACGCCAAAGTCGCTGCAGTCAAAATCCTGTTTTTCCGTTCAATGCCCAAACGAATTTTTACGCAACCAAAACACATTCATGCAAATTCCATCGGCTCGCCTGCGATTACACACATGCAAAACAGCTCCTCACACACCTCACACCACTCCAAATCAGCACGCACATACACACACTACACACACAACACACCACAAGTGGGAATTCAAGAGCCCACCAACCGTTCGAATTTACGCGCGAGTGGGAATCCAAGAGCCCACCAAACAACTAAACGTACAATCCAACCTTAATTTCTACCATTAACATTAAAGCAAAACCCTAACCCTAACTCATAATCATGGCAAAGCATACATACATCAAATTCAACCATTCCAATCCATAACATCATTCCATGAGCTAAAATAGACATGATTCAAGCCATGAAAACCACAAAATCCTTCAATTTAAAATCCTCAACTCAATTCAAACTTGTAGGAAACTAGGAGAAACCTTTCTTGAGGTTGTTCTTGGTGAAACTTCAAGGGCTCAAGTCCAAGCTTCTCCTCCCAACTCCGAATCGAAATCGTACGGTTGAAAGTTGCAAAAATTTCCAAGCTTTTCTTCCTTTTTTTTTTCCTCTCTTTTTCTCTCTTTTTTCCTTCTATTTTCTTCCCTCTTTTCTCCTTGCTTGGCCGACTTCCTTGTCTTCCTTTTTGCTAAGAGATTAAGTCTCTTAGATATTTTTTTGTTAGTCAAAATTTGGTCCAAGTCCAAGTCAAAAATGTCATGCTCAATTCAACCTAGAAACTTAAGCTATTTCCCACTCTTGCCCAAGTAATTTTCTTTCCTATCAAACTAGTCCATAGGTGCTCAATTTAACCTAGCCTATCAAAGCTTAATCACACTTACTTAGGCTACTAATCACCTATGCACCCTAATCTCTCTTGTTGCACATGCATTATCACACATAAAATCAAAGAGTTAACAAACTCGTAATTAAACATAAAACTTAGACTCATTTTCAAAACTAGGGTTTTAAGAAATCAAATTGGGGTTTTCCATATTCAAATTAGGGTTTTATCAAAATTAGGGTTTTTCGAAACAAATTAGGGTTTTAGGTTTCAGGTTAGGGTTTTAAAACGTGTAAAACTGGATTATTAAAACAAAACACTTTTAAAAGTAAAACAAACCATATAAACACCTTGGCAAACCAAAATAACTATAATTAACATTATTTAATATTTTCCAGAAATTGGGGAAAAATCGGGGCCTCACATTTTCAACATTTCATTTACTTTTTTTAAAATTTGCCCTTTTAGCATCAATTAGAAAAAAAAATGAGAAAACACATTTTTCGAGGTAAAATTTTGGCCGCGAGTGAAGTAGTGATGGAGAGTAAGGATAATTACTCATAGGTTTAGAATTCAATCAAGGGTCTAGAAGTGAATCATTAAAGGTGAGATTAAGTAGGGTTTTGAAACCCTAAACCTAGTTGAACAAATTTCCCAAAAATTAGGATTTTAATCTTGCTATTGTTTCTTCCACTTAATTTCCTCCAATTCACTTCAATTTTTCTTTTCTTTTCTCCCTCTTAGCCGAGATTATCCTTCAATTTTCAGCCAAGAGAGATAATTATGTTTCCCTCCAAAATTGCTAGCAAATTCATTATTCCAAGTTGGACTTTTGACCCTTAAATTGGGGCTTTAAGTCTTGTCTTGCTTTCTTTCACTTAATTCACTAAATTACCTCACAACCACACCACTCTCTTCTCTCTCTCTTGGCCGACTCCCCCCTGTCTCTTCCCCTAGAAGTTTCATCATCTTCTTCTTCCATTTCTCTCCAAAATCCTCCACAACTTTGCTATCATCTTGGCTCAAGCTCAAAGCTTTAGTGAAGAACCTTGTGGAAGGAAGCTCTTGGTGGTTGAAGTTAGGACTCTTGGTGTTTTGCTAGCTACTTGGTGAAGGTAATTCCTTAAAGTTTTCATCTTTGTTCCATCTTTTAAGCTTCCAAGCATGAAACTAGGTTTGGGTTGTTGAAGGGTTGCTAGAACCTTGACATTAGGTAGTGGACTTGAGGATTTCTCTATTGCTTTCTTGTTTTCTTGACATGATATTAGGTAGAGGCCTTGAGGGATTTATGAGCTTTCCTGACATGCTTTAATGTAGATGTTTAGTTTGTTGATGAGTGCAATATATCTCTTAACTTGGATGATGATGAACTTGTGTGTTAAAGTAGAAGGAATGGCAAAAGAAATTTCTGTTTTGAAGCCTTGATGATGGGCTGAATAACCTTGCTGTCTTCCTCTATTTTGTGGTTACATTTTTGCAAGCTTAAAGACTGATCGTGATGCTGAAATTTTGAGGTTTAAGATGTTAAATTTTCCCACAAAAATCCCTTCAAACGTTGTTGTAAAAATGGTGGCTTAGTTTGGGTAAAAATCTGGAATTTTGGAAGGGGTATGCTGTCCGAATTTTGGGACTGTTTTAGTGCTAGAAATTGATAAAAACTTCCATCATTTTTGACCATCATTAGGTCTAGGGAGGTTAATACTATCTTGGTTCAAAAATTTGGGCAATTGGTGATGATTTATGTGTGTTAGAGGCGTTTAGATGAAGGAAACCAAAACCTCACAGGTTTGGATCGAATCGCTGAGTACACTTTGGGCATTAAGAACACTATCTTCCTGTGATATTTTTTCATTAAATTTTGGTATGAACTTAATATTTATATAGTAGAGTTAGTGTACCAAATTTGGTGATTTTTGAGTAAGAATTTGTCACTCAAATGAGGCCTAAAACCTGCCCTGCAAATCTGGAAATTCAGAAAAATCATAGTGTTAAACCAGCCCTGTTTGAAAAACTAAATTTTCTTACTCGAGAGTTGGAATCGAGTTCCGTTGGTGGAGTTTGAAACTATATTTATAGGGATTTGAACTATGTTAATTTTATGGGTTAATTCATTTCCTACGATTTTTAGCAAATTTCCAAAATATGCTGGAAAACCAGCCCGTGCTGTCCTATTTTTCACTGTAGCAGAATTTTAAACGAAAATCTGGGCAGTTTTTGTCTGAAATTTCAACAAGGTTTCTTCTACAAAGTTTTAGAACTTTTAATAAGGTTTCCAACGGTACAAACCTTGTGAAATTTGGACTTATACAATTCAAGTTACGATTTTCCAAAGAATTCGGTGAAAACTTCAAGTTTCTTGAGCACTTTCTTTCTTGGTTTAATTTTGGCCCAAATGATATACCTAGATGTTATACTATGTGTTTAGGTTGTTTTGCACTCAAGTTGACTAATTTTCACTCGAGGATAGTTTTGAGAAAATTTGGAGAAAAAGTAAAGTTTCTTGAATAATTTCTTTCTTGATCTAGATTTGGTAAATGAGTTAGAAAACTTATTTCCATTGTTCTTTTAATTATTTTAGGGAGTGGTGTTGATTTGCAATTTGAGCAAAACTTGGATACCGAACCCTACTTTGTCTGTGAGTTTCCAATGCATGTTATTTGCTTTAATTAAATGCTCTGTGTGAAATGTGTTGTGTACTTGATTACTTGAAATTGAGATTGTTGAACCACTCACTTAGGGAGGGTATACTTTATTGCTCTCTTTCAAGTAGAGTTGGTGACATAATTGTCCTTGCATGTGTTAATACTTGTGGAGAAAGTGTTTATAAAACTACTCTTGGCCGCGTCCCTTGAATAGTTAAGTGTTAAGTGTTTCGAATTGCGGGCCCGGTAAAAGGGGAAGTTTGGTGGAAGGAAATGGTTGTAAAGAGTCATCTACTTGGATTGGAAAGTCGACGGAGTGTCGACTACTTGAAATGACCGTGCATTGTGGACTTGAGCTCCTGAGAGCTCCTGTATCCTACTTGTGTGTTCTATGTTTTCTTTACTTGTTTTAAAATGTCATTTATCTTGCTTTATGCCTGTGCATGTTCTTTTGTAAATTCACGAGCTTTTAGCTCACCCCTGTTCCCATTTTGTTTTTCCTTAACAAGTGATCAGAATCCAGAGACTTAGATAGGTCTAGTATCTGTTTTTGGCTTTTGTCCCGAGTTTGAGAAGTACGAGTTGTATATTCTTTTGGTTTTGTATATTTCGACTCGTGGGAATGTATTAGGTTTTGAATTGAAGCTTTAGGTGCTTTTAAACTAACATTTGTACTTTAAGCTTAAATATTATTTTACAATTTTCATTCTCATTTCTGAATTGAATTTTAGACTCATCCGTTAATGTTAGTCTTTTCGAATACTTGAGTCCTGGCGAGAGTTAGGCAGGCAGTCCGCCAACCCTTTGGTTCACCTTAGGGGGAAGTGGGGCTATCAGAAGACCAAGGCAGAAGGATAAGTTGGTGTGGAATCTTACAGGAGAGGGTACATTTTCATTGGCTTCTGCTTATGAGAGTCTAAGAGCCAAAAAGCCTCCCACGGACTTGTATAGAATTATTTGGAGCCCCGGGGTTCCACTCAAAATGGCGTTCCTTGTTTGGAGAGTTTTTCATAAGGTGGTGCCGGCAGATGATAGGCTGATGGAGAGGGGTTTTGCTTTGCCATCAAAATGTTAGTGTTGTGCTTCGGTGGACACGATTCGGCATTTATTCTTTGATAGCGACGCAGTCAAGGAGGTCTGGGGTCATTTTTCTGGGATGGCAGCACTGGACCTTAGTGGTATTTCTTGTGTATCAACAATAGTACTAGCTTGGTTCCAATCTTCATCGGTGAGGAGGATGGATCACATCCGCTGTCTTGTACCGATAGTTATTATGTGGTTCGTGTGGTGCGAACGGAATGATTCTCATTTTCAAGGGGCCAGGTTCTTAGCATCCAAAATCATGTTCAAGGTAAGGCAGTTTCTTCAGAAATGGGGGGCGGCATATCAAATTGCGGCAGCACAGATTGCAGGGGACGAGCATTCATTCTTTTCCTCGTTTTGTCGTGTTCGGCCTCATAAACGAAGTACTTTCTTTTCTCTGGTGTGGGAACCTCCTCCTCCGGGTGTCTGGAAGCTAAATAGGGATGCTAGTGTATGAGGTGAACTTGCCTCGGGTGGGGGTAGTGGTGCTCAAGTTCATTGGAGAGTTAGTTTTTACGTTTTATAAGGAGTTTGGGGAGAGGGATGTCCTTTCAGCTGAAGCTTGTTCGTTGGAGTTTGGTTTACACGAATGCCTGCGTAGAGGAATGAATCTGCTGCTGGTGGAAGTGGACTCTAAGGCGCTGGTGCAGATTTTACAAAGCCATAAGCCGGTTCGGTGGCCTTTGTGCATTACGATGATGAGAATTCAAGCTCTGATTTCCAGGTTAGCTGCTTCGGTTTCACATGTATTTTGGGAGGGAAATGCAGTAGCGGATTAGATGGCCTCTCTGGGAGGTTCTCCATGCATCGTCTTTAATGCTCCCTCAGAGTTGCCTAGGCATTGTCGGTCGTTGTTAGCTTTAGACAAACAGGGTGTGGCGTATGTGCGTTATGTTAGGGAGTAGTACTCCTCATTTTATTGCCTTTGTACATTTCTTGTATTAGAGGTTAGGCCATTGTCCCCTTCCACTATCTCTTTTATTTCGCTTTCAATAAAAAAAAGTAAACATTATTAAAAAAAACCGAAAAAAAATCACACATAACATATAATAAGGCTCTCAATTATTTGCTCTTCTCAACAAGCACAATATTAAGACTTCCTTTTTATAGAGTAGACGACTTGGTAAGCAAGTCTTACAATCACAAGAAATTTACTAACCAAAATACTAATTCCTAAATACTAAACAACTATAACTTGCCTTCAATAGAATTAATAAAACCTTAACTTGACTAAAACATTACTACATAATAATATGAAAATTTCTATCTTTTGAGACTTGATTTAAAATGCCAACATAGATTATTTGTTGTGACTGGTGTTCTCACATCATGAAACTTGAGAACAAACCTACCAAATGTTGTTTGCTTTTTATTCCTCTAGTTTCATTTGCAAGTAGAAAATGAGAATATGCTTCAATTTTGGATTTATAGTTAATATAGGAAGGTTTTTTAAGATTACAATATGGTTTTGAGGGAAAATCTTAAACGAAAGTGTTCTAATATTTTCACACCTAAAAACCTAAGAGTGCAACTTACATGATGAAGATTTCAATTGATTTAAATCTAGATTTGGTTAGAGTGATACAAAAGTTGCAAATTGCTAGTTCAGTGACATTTTCTTTTGAAAAAAATTTAAGTGACTAGGGCTAGTAAACTATGTAGTTTAGTGACATTTTGGAGCATTTGATGTTAAAAAAAATTCTCTATATAAGTGATAAGTATTATGGCTCTGTATGGATTTCCAATTTTTTTGAAAAATTATTTTTATTTTTGGAGCCTATAGTAACATTCCAAAATAACTCCAAAAAACAAAGTAAAAGAAATTAGAAAACTATCACATGTTCTCTTCTTTCACTTACTACCACTACTCACCACACACTACCATCCACCATCAGAACCACTTCTCTCCTCCTCCCTCCTCCACTTCCGTATGTCTAATGTCAATAAGGAAAATTCCCAGCAGAAGCAACAAGAACCATATCCCAAGAAATGCAAAAACCCCGCCCTTACCATCTCCTAAAACTTGGTCCAATTTTAATCAAGGAACCCAATTCAACTCAAATTAAAGAAGCTCAAATGGAAAAGATATGAAAAATGATGATTTGAGCAAGACTAACGATGCTCGGCTAGGGAATAGTAGGGAAGTGAGGGTTAAGAAACCTAAGGAGATAATTACTCTTGATGAGAGCCTTCTAGAGTTGAAGAGTAAGGCGACAAGTTTTGATCCCAAGAAGGTGACACATAGGGAGAAGGGACTAAAGGAAAGTTAAACCAAGCTTAATTATATTACCAAAATTACTTCGAAGTTGAAGCCGAATAGGGTTGCTTCATCTGAGCTATCATGCAAGTTCCAATCTTTGTTGCTATCAGCAAATTAAATATCTTTAAGGAAGTTTCCTATTTGTTTTGGTCCATTGGAGTCCTAATTGATTTCCTTTTACATGTACTAGTCGGTCAAACTTAGTAAGACTAGTCTGGATAGTAATTGGCTTAGTAAGTTTCCTTCTCCTTCATAAATTTGAGTCAGTAGGATGCCTCTATAAATTGCAAAGCATGTATTGTTGCTAGTTTTGAAGACTCGAGTTGAGTTTTGAAAAGTTGAATCGAGTCTCGGTGAGCAGTTTGAGAGAAAGTCTCCAAGTTATTATTTGTGAGTTGTCGTAAGTAAAAGTCTATGATTTAGAAATTATTTTTATTGAGTTAATAAAATTATTGAGTATTTGTTTATGAGTTTATTCTCCTCCGCTTCCCACATATTTTTATATATGTTAGAAATTACTTCCGCTATGCGTGATGCACGTTTTTTGTGCAACAAGTGGTACTAGAGATCTAGACTTTGATCCTAGGTCTTGTTCATGAAATTAAATTATGGTCCCACTACCATGAATAGACAAGAATAACCAAATACAATAAGTTCATTATTGGATCCAAGGTGGTTGCAATTCATGGAGTCCAAGAAGCTAAATAGAGGAGAGATGATAGATGAATATTTTAATCAAACAGGTATGTTGGTTTTTGATCCATTATGTAGAAAATTGAAGAATGGTAAAAAAATTTGGAATATTGACTACTTATATTAACTATTCGTTTGGTCATATGTGGCAGAGACAACCAATGGAAATATATCTTTGACAATGTAATTTTGGAGAGATTGTTTATGCATATCCTACAAATCGGATGATAAAAAATAAAGGAAAAAGAAGACGAGATTGTTTTTTGAAATTATGAGAAAGTCAATGTTTGAGATGCTTTTTAAGAAACTTATTCATTGTTCTCACATGCCTTATATATTTTGGAAAGATATTTTTAATTTTATGGTAGATATGGATGTCATTATAGTTATATTCCAAAATTTAGCAGTTTCTGCAAAGTAGACTTTGACAAAGATAGGTATGTAGATGATGGAAAAATTTAGTGAAGATTTTGAATCAGATTTTGGGTTGCAAATATTGTTTGGTGCAATTTGTGATGATGATTTTGTTAATAAAGAAGAAATTTCTGATGAGGAAGAAGAAAAAGAATTTTTTGATGAATCAAATGAAGAATAACTTGAAGAAATCGTGGGTGCATATGAAGACAAAAATTTGTAAAAGAAATCTCACATGTCATTGAGAAAGAAAGTGAAGTCATTAAAGATGTATCCGAAAATCATGACAATGAAGGAATTTTTTATTTTGTCAAGGTTGATGAATTCTTTGGAGAGAAAAATCAAGTGATCAAATTGATTGAGATCAACTATGGAGTGGACAATTTGGTTGGAAATTGTGACAGTGCTAATGTTGATACAATTGTGAGTGTGGAAAAATGAAAGGAAAAACATGGTGGTGGAAATTATGATTTTCTAGTATTGGGAGATTTTCTTGATGATGTGGATGAATTAAATTATGGATTGTGCAATGAAAGAATGGGTGAACATGTTTGCATTTTTTGACAATAGTGACCAAGCGGAAAAATTGTTTAACAAGTACAAGTTTTATCCACTACCACATGTGAAGATGAAATTAAAGATCCATTGTAAATTAGTTTTCCATGTCATTTATATAGCTTTCTATGTTTATGAAAGCTCGAGATGGCATTGGAGGTTACCGACAATGGTGAGCTTTGTGACGCCCCCACCTCTCCCTAGGGCGAACCCTAAGGTCTCAGCGGGATGCCTGCCCAACACTCGCTGGGACTCACTCGCTCAATTAACTTAAATAACAATTCCACCCAAAATATCATTCTCAACATAACTAACTTCACATTCCAAACTAACTATTTAAAGAAACAAAAGTTCAACTTACATTTCCAAAATACGTTCCAAGTACTAAAATACATACAAAAGCTGAATTTACAAATCCCAATAATTTCATCCGAATTTCATTAGTACCAACTCCAAGTACTATAAACCATCAAGTGCTCAAATCAAAACAACCTTATACAAAAGAGCGGAAATCCTACGACAGGAACTAAGGTCCATGGTTAGCGAACTCCGCTTCAAAACCTGTTAAGGAAAACAAATCTTATAGGGTGAGCAAAGCTCAGTGAGGCCAAGAAAAACATGCAAGCATGCAAGATCAAGAAACATACACTTTTATTAACAATTTAAGTAACCATAACTTTTAGACAAGAAGGCAAATAAGGAATTTAATTACACATTAAGTAAAGGATACAGGGGCTCTCAGGAGCCACGTTCCACGAATCTTGATCACATTCCAAGTAGTTGACACTCCGTCAACTTCCTTAATATCCATGTAGAACTCCACTTGTCAACCATCTCCGTCCACCGTTTCACCCCCCAACCGGGCCCGCTCGTCAAAATAAGAAATTTGGTAATACTTGAGTATATCCAGGCAACTAGTCGGCGAGCGCACTCCAACCGACGAAAATATGTAAAGACTCGTGGCTTACCAATCTCTCGGCCAAGCCCTTGCCGACCTGAGGTGAAAGGTTTACCAATGAGTTTTGGGCGTCCTCAACAAGTTTAAGTAGCAAGTAGGATGATGAGACAACGCTCAATCATCAATCAAGTACAAGTACGGTTCAGGCAAGTCATTTCTAGTACAACAAATACAATCAAGCATGTTAGGTCAATTAAGAGAGGTCGGACGAGATAAAGTACATGTCCGCCTCGACAAGTTTAATAACATATTCAAATCAAGCATGTAACAGGGTTCAAGCAATTCAACAAATCATGCACTTGACACTCACCAATAGTCAAGAGCAAGTGAGAGCAATTCAAGAGATCAAACAAGCTTCTCAGTGTCCACGTGATCACTTGAGAAATGCAAAAAATCCAAAATTACCTAAATATGCATTCAAGGTCAAATTTTCAAGTAATTAAGCTTTTCGATTCCAAATTACAAGGAATCTCATGTAATTGAAAAATCCATTTTCTAAGTTTGGAATGGTGTACAAATACTCAAAAGGTTATGCCTGAAAACCAGAAAATGTTTCCAAGGCATTTCTCAACTTTCGTCGCTTCCTTAGAAGAATTTTCAGTTTTGTGCGACATTCTTTGAAAAATCATAACTTTAGTTCAATAAGTCCAAAATTTACGAATCTTATACCGTTACAAAATAGACTCAACAAACTAAAACTCTCGAGAAGACACTTTAGTGAGATTCTAAACAGAAATAGCCCAGATATTCATACAAAAATACTGTTTCAATGAAAACAGGACAAATCAGGCTAGTTTTTCAGCATATTTTGGAAATTCGTCAAAACTTTTCAAAAATGAATTAGCCCCTGAAATTTACACAATTCATATCCCTATGAATCTAGTTTCAAATTCCACCAACGGCACTCAATTATGACTCTCGAGTAAGAAAATATAGTTGTCCAAACAGAGCAGGTTCGTCATTCCTGATTTTCCGAAATTCCAGTTTTGCAGGGCAAGTTTTAATGCATCATTTGGATGACAAATTCTTACTCAAAAATCACAAAATTTTGTAGGGATAAACCTCAGTATGTGAAATACATTTGTACCAAAATTTAACTAAAAAATTGCACAGGAAGGCAGTGATCAATGCCCCCAAATTTGACTGAAATTTTGAAGTTCAAACCTGCCAAACGAAATTCTTTTCCTTTTCTACCTTTGGTTCAACCAAAACAACCTTCATTCCATTCCATTTTCAAAACCAAGACTCTAGAAACAATTCTTGAGCAAATTATGGTAAAATGGTAGCAAAAATTCAGACCAAACAACACCCCAAAATAGGACACAAGTTCGGGCAGATTAGGAGCAAAATTTCCAGATTTTGGCTTCTTCATTTCATGCGATTTTACCACACCAAATGGAATGATTTTTGCAACCAAATTTACAAACATATAGACCAAAATTTCAGCTCTCAAAACCACAAAAAATTCCATGAAAAGCTGCTGCCAAAACAGGGGAGAAAATGCTGAAATGAAACCGGCAAAATAACATTCCTTCCTCCCTCGATTTTCCTAACTTTCCAACTCTATGAACTCAACAGAAATTCATTCCATCACACATACACACATCATAGCACCTCATCAACAAGAAAAGTGGGAGTTCATAGAGCCCACCATCATCCAAGAGCAACAAAATTACATTAATAAACTTATCAAAACTTAGAGCTTCATAAAAAAGGAATCAAGAGAGCAAGGTTGATGGAGCAAATTACCTCTTCTTCTCAAATGAAAATCCTAATTGAATATGACCCTAAGATCACCAAGAACCCTTCTTCTCCTCCCAAGATCAGCTCTCACACAAGGCCAAATGGTCTTCAAGGTGCAAGTGAAGAGGGTGGAAGATTTATTCAAGCTTTTTAGTGGATTTAATGGAGGATGGAGATGCAATTTTTGAAGACAAAATGAAGGGGAAAAGGAGGGGGAGTTTCGGCTGAAACAAGAGAGAGGAGAGAGGATTTTGAGAGCTTTTGGAAGATGAGAAATAGTGAAAGTTAGAAAAGACATAAAGCCACTCTTTAATATGTAAAAAGTCAACCTTGAGTATGTGGCCAAAAATGCTCCAATTGGAGTTTAATCCTAATCACTTACTTCTAATCCCTCAATTAGCTTTTCTAAATCTACTAATGATCATTCTTATTCTCCGAACTTACATCACTCTCAGTCCAAATGTTTGTCTCAAAAAACATGCCTTTTTTTTTATTTTTCGTAATTGAGTGACAGAAAAATTGAATTGAAGGTTTAATAAGGTTTTTAAAATAAAATGAAGTAATATACAATGTAATTGCAATTAAAATGATTTAAAACAACTATTCAGAGAAATTAAATAATTTATTAAATAAATAGGTCAGATAAAAATAAATTTTCGGGTCCTCACAAGCTTGGTTTAAGGAAGGCATGAAGGAAAGTTAAAACAAGCTTAATGATATTACCAAAATTACTTCGAAGTTGAAGCCGAATAGGGTTGCTTCATTTGAGCTATCATGCAAGTTCCAATCTTTATTGCTGCCAGCAAATTAAATATCTTTAAGAAAGTTTCCTATTTGTTTTGGTCCGTTGGAGCCCTAATTGATTTCCTTTTACATGTACTAGTCTGTTAAACTTAGTAAGACTAGTCTCTATTGTAATTGGTTTAGTAGGTTTCCTTTTCCTTCATAAATTTGAGTCAATAGGATGCCTCTATAAATTGCAAAGCATGTATCGTTGCTAGTTTTGAAGAGTCGAGTCTCGGTGAGTAGTTTGAGGGAAAGCCTCCAAATTATTATTTGTGAATTGTTGTAAGTGAAAGGCTACGACTTAGAAATTATTTTTATTGAGTTAATAAAATTATTGAATATTTGTTTATGAGTTTATTCTCCTCCTCTTCCTACATATTTATATATATATGTTAGAAATTGCTTTCGGTATGTGTGCGCACATTTTTTGTGCCAACAGGGACAAAGGGTACCATTTATATTTGTAGTGAAGGCGTTTGATGCTATTTCTAAAGAAATAGGGTGGATTGCAATAACTACAATTATTTATAATATATTGAGGATTGTGATGGAAATGACGCCAAAGGATTTAGTGGCTGTTGTTTACCTTTTGGGAGACCAGATTACTTTAGCTTATAAAGGATTGGAGTTGTGGGGGAGGGAGGAAGGAATGGGAGTGGGCTACAAGAGAGGGAAGGGGAACGGAGGGGAAGGGAAGATGTGACAGCTCCACTTCTCCCCTGCCTAAGGTATCCGTGGACCGCCTGCCTAGCTCTCGCCAGGACTCACCCACATAACTATCGCTAAAACATTAAACTAACATTCAAATCTCAAATCTAAACTCAACAATAACTTACAATCTCCAAATTACATAAAATACTTATCAAACGTTCAAATTCTCATAATACAAAAACTCTAGGAATCACATTCCACGTTTGTCACATCAATACAAAAGCAAACCCTAACTCTAAAGGTTGGCTCCTTCACTTGGGTTCTCGGTCCCTGTTAAAGAAAACAATTTGGAAAGAGTGAGCTAAAAAGCCCAGTGAGTTCCAAAAATGCTTACAATTCATGTAAAACAGTTCAAATCATACTTCAAGTATACAATTCAAATCAAATAGATAGACACTTAAATAGATATCGCTCGTATGAACTACTCGAGGGACATTGCCCATCAAAGTAGACTAGTCGAGGGACTTCAAGACATCACAAACTGGTGAGGGTACTACCGATGTCACTTTATTTCATTGAAACTAGTCGAGGGACATCACCCAACGACGTCACTTTATCTCATTGGAACTAGTCGAAGGTATTCACCCTACGACGTCACATACTAGTCAAGGGACTTCGCCCAACGACGTCACATACTAGTCGAGGGACTTCGCCCAACGACGTCATAATCTTTCACTGAAACTAGTCGAGGGAATTCACCCTACGACGTCACATCATTTCATTGAAACTTAGTCGAGGGACATCGCCCATCGACGTCACATTAGTTCATTGAAACTAGTCGAGGGACTTCACCCAACGACGTCACAATCTCTTCAATCACTATTTCACTTATAGAGCATTTCACTCGGAAATAATAGTCAATCACTTCAATAAATCATTCCTTTAGAAAGGGAGTCGAAACACTGACAGATCTTTCACAAGTTATTTCACTGGTAAAAGCATTTTACTTGGAAATAGTGGTAAATCATTTCTTTGTAAACACTAGCAAATCATTTCAACAAATCATTCATTTATAAACCATGGCGAGATTTTCATTTAAAAGAGAGTTAGAACTCTCACACATATAGGACACTGCCAAACACTTTCACAATACTTTTATTTCAAATAAAGGTAAGTGCGATGAAATACACCCTACCCCACTTATTGATTTAAAAATCCAAATTCACGTCAAATCACTTGACCAATACAATTCAAATCATATTCACAAATCACATAACATATATGGAAACTCACCAAAATAGTAGGGTTCGGCTTCCACGTAAGGATCAAATTCACTTCCTTGCACACTCCCTAACACAATTTCAAAAGCAATAGTTAAGATTCATTTCTTTACTTATTAACTAAAACATTTCACTTTTATTTCATAGTTTCCAATCAATATTTTTCCCAAAATCCCTCAAGGAAAAACATTCATTTTACATGATATGCGTTTCAATAAATCTTTTGAAGATCTTTATATCATTTCAAATATGACATGTTACCGACGTACTCACCAAACACTATTTTCATATTTTCTTTAATAAAACACTTAGGTGAGGTTTATCACCTCAAAATCACTTTTATCACAAAGCTCAACACTCAATCTTCGACAATATTGTAATATAACTTTAAAACACTTCAAACCATATCTTTATTTTCAAAATTCATTAAATTTAGCCACAATACTTTAAAACCCTCAAATTCTCTCAAACAACATTTTTCACTCAAGAATTCATGAGAAATTTCACTTTTCATCTTTTAAAACTCATACACTCATAAATGAATATAACATATATTTTCTTAATCAGAAATTCATCACAGATAACCACAAAGTCTCAAATCAAACATAAAGTTACCAAGCATGGGTTTGGCCATCTCATACATTTTTCTATCACCATTTCCAACAACAAAGCCCTACTTTCTAACCATATCATGATAAATTTCACAAATAACATACAAATCTCAATCAGGTCCTCAAGTCCGCTACCTAAAGAACACCTCAAGACCGCTACCTAGGTTGGGATTTCAAGAGCCCAACTTCATCACTTCAAATATAGCCATTTTTACCAAAGTAAACCACAAATCTACGATATTTAACACTAATAAAGCTACATCTACAAGTTTCAAGGCTTATACCTCCGGATCTAACACGATCCGACAAGATCGAAGATGATCTCGTGAGTTTCCTCTTTCCAAGTGTGCTTCCAGGCCTAGCAAGCTCCTCAAGCTTCGATCTTTACCTAAGATCTTCAAGTTTTGACAATGATTTTCAACACCAAACTCATGATCAAGCAACCCAGCACTCAAACAAGCTTTGCTCCTTCACTTTTCTCTTTCTTTTTCTCCTCCAAACTTTCGGATGGTACCCCTCTCTCTCTTTCTTCAATCGGCTGCCATGGAGGGTGAAACTCAAGTCAAAATCCTTCACTCCAAGTTCACAAGTTCAAGATACTAGTTAATGAAGAAATTGGAGAATCAAACTACCAAACTTACCTCTCTTTCTTCCTCCAAGAAACCGGACCAGCTCTCTCTCTCCTATCCCTCTCTCTCGGCTGCAAGAAGTGGAGAAGATGATGGTGATTAAGGATGCTTGAAACTTGTTGGAAGCAAGGAAGAAGAAGAAGGAAACCAAGAAGACAAATCTCTCTTTTTTCTCTCTCTATGGCCGGCTGCTCTCTCTCTCTCTAAGCCCAAATTACAGCTGGAAAAATGAAGCTTCAAGAGGCCAAAAGTCAAGTCTTAAGGAAGACAAAAAGGTGCCCATTCCCTGATTTAAGGAAAAAGTGACTTTTGGTCACTTTATGTCGCGTCGAGCGCGACAGTCTAACTTACACTATTTTACTCCATTCCAACACTGTTCAACCTTAATAATATTTCCATAATATCACTACATATGCTCGATTTCAATTTAAAGTCACTAATCACGCTCCGGTACAAAATTAAACACTGAATTCGGCCAAAACCATACACCGGTAAATAATTCGTTTAAAATTCTCTAAATTATAAAATATTCACTTTAAACACATATTCACTCACTTTTCAATAAATAAACACAATATAAATAATATTTTACATTTTTAAAATAATACTAAATTTTGAGACCCTCACAGAAGAGGGAGGAGGAAGATGGAGGAAGAGAGAGGGGAGAGGAGAAAGGAGGAAGGAGGGGCAGGGAGAGTGATGGTGGTGGATGAGGGAGGAGGAAAGAGGTGGTGGGTAGGTAAGTTTTTTAATTTTAAAAAAATTACCCTATTAAAATTTTAAATTCTAAAAATATTTGAAAATATTTTCTTAAAAACACCCTCAAAAACACCCAACCATTTATAATAAAAGTTTCTAATCCATAGAAAGCCTATAATGATTCGAAAATCTTTTCTTAAAAACACCCTCAAAAACACCTAACCATCTACAATAAAAGTTTCTAATCCATAAGAAGCCCATAATCTTACAAGTCACATCTTCCTCCTATTGTTCATTCTGTGGAGACCTGAGTATTTCTTTTATTTTAAAAAGGTTAATAAATTGAGATATTTTGAACTATTTTTTTTCTTTTTACTTACAACAACACGTTGCTATTTCCTGTAGGACATTTGTCCATTTCATTTTCAAAAATCACCTCCTTCTTGATTAAATTTTAGTCTCCTTCAAATCTTTGAAGCCCTCTATCTAGTGCTTATCCATCTTGTCTGATAAACCCTTTTGTCAAAATACGGATTTTGTTTTACTTTAGAATTCTGGAAAGGTTTTGGTTATCATCATACGTTTTATTACATATGTGCCAAGTTTGTATAAACTCAATCTAATTCTTGATCTTATTCATTTAATTATTAATGAAAGGAACTCATTTTGGCAAATACTTGTTTTTCTTTACTTTTTGTTGAATTATAGGAAAATTGTGAGTTGAACTATATTTTGATTGCTCATGAACTTGAATTTCTTAGGCCTAAAATTGCTTGATAAAAGGCAAATTTTGCGTACACTTCTTGTTGCTAATTTAGGATTTATCTCAATTGGTTTTAGAGCTTTTGGGCATTTTTATTTACAAACTTGTTAATTCCGACAAGCCTATGTGATTGATAATGTTAGTTTATTTTATTTTAGTCCTGTAGAATGAGAATCATTTTTCTAATTAGCCTAATCCTTTGACTACTAAGGTGTTGAAGGTGTGACTCATTCTAATGGTGGAATACAAGGTGATTTATGATGATGAATGAATTTGTTTGATTAGGGATTACTGGATTTATGATGAATTGTTTTAATTTGTCTAAAGAATTTAAAATTTACTTGTTATTTGCTTTTCTTGATTACATCACAAAGTACAGAAATTGTTACCTAGATCATGGCCATCACAATTTGGGCATTGTCAAGAATGCAGAAAACTAGTGTGAAAAGGTTATTAAGGGAAACACTAGAATAAATTAACAATTCAACAAACTGTAAACAGCTATAAAATACTACTTTTATTCATTCAGTGACTTGAATGCTTATTTTTTCATTTGCTCTTTTGTTGGTGAATCAACTATTTAATTCTTCTTGTCTCTATTTTGGAGGATATCCTTGCATAGATTTTTCGTAGCATCCATGAACATTTTACTCTGTATTTTGTTTATGAATATTGTCACTTTAATTGCTTAAAATGTGGTAAGTATTTGATGGTCTACTTTAAGTTTAGCTCAAAAAGCTTGCTCAATTTTTGAGAAAGTCAAAAGGTCTATCTTGGTCTTTGCTCTTCTTTTTTTAATTTTAGAAGGTTTTTAGGAATCTGATGAGTTATTATGATCACTATAACAAGGATCTTTTGCTCTTGGAATACATGATTCTAGTTAGACTTTATTCAAACAATAATGCTAAGGCTTCGGAGTGCCAAACAAAGTGTTGGCAGCAATTTTAGGAATTGCTGGATTTTAGTGCAATAGCTTGCTATTCATGAGTTGTCAAGGTACTTTCTGTTTAGTTGTAAAAGAAGGTTTTAATGCATACTATTGGCTGGATATAAGAGAGATACCACTGTAGGAATGAAGTTTAATGTAATCAATGGATGTATATGAGCAAGTGTCTAATAGGGTAGGTTAGTAGTCTGTTTTCCTTATAATGGAATGTATATTACAGCAGATGAAAACGAAGTTTCCTTTAGTTCTGAGGGACTAGATTGGAATTTATGGCAACAAATTCTAAACTTTTGCTTTTCTTGTTTTTTTTTTCTACTCTTTAGAAGCTTTAGATGATAATAACTAGCTCATCTTGCCAAACTCATTTATACAATCACTCTAATTTACCCAGTCTAGTTAATGGTCTTATTAAGTTAGATAGTATGCAAGAAGCTTGGGTTCGTTTTATTCCTTGTAATTGAGGTAAGGCTTTAAGTCTGCCTCCTTCATTTATAAAATTAGGGTTGCATCTCTCTATTTGCCAAATAATAATAATAATGAGAAGAACAATCAAATGATAGGAAATTATATGGTGAGGTAATAATAGGTATGATGTTTATATGGGACATTGAATATTGTTGTTGCAAGTGTAGATACCATCCTATGTTATTGGTTAAACTCAATACACTTGTTGACTGCTATCACAAGCTGCCTTTGTAAAAAGTTTTAGTTTGGAAATTCACATATTTTTGGATGTTTCTACTGTATAAATTTTTGGCATCTTTTGTTAGCAATCTAGGTTCGTTTGCTTGGTGGAGTGACATGACCTGGTGAAATATGGCTGGACTAATGTAGCATAGATTCCCTTCTGATCTAGTTTGTTTTTCCAACTATGACTCAACCTTGTGTTGTTCTAATATACATGATTTGAAGAATGTTCCTCTATATACATGATTTGTACTAAAAACTGATGTAGCAGAAAAATTTTTGCTAAAAACTGCATTTTGAATTCTCTTTGTAGGATATGTGATTGTTAAACCAAGAGAAACCATGTGGGTTGGATTCATAAGATAGAAGCAAAAGAATTTGCAGTATGCCTACTTTTGACTTAAAAGTGGATAATCAGACTATCTACATTTTTAAACTTATTAGGTAATCTAGAAGTATTTATAAACTTCAAAGGAGCTTCATAATTTTCTATTTTTTATAATGAAGACTCAACTGCTTTGGCCTATTGTGGGATCTTTTTCTAATTTAATTTTAATTTATTTACTTATTTGGTTACAAACTTGATATCCACATCTGTTTACAACAATAGAAATAGAAAGATGATAGAAAAAAGGATAGGCATCCTTTTGATGAATTTGTCAGGGAAATGTGTGGAAGAGGGGCGATTCCAGAACAAGAAAAGCGATGAAATGAAGGCTTTCACTTGGTATCGGATTTTTCCTAAATGAAGAATTTCCACCTAGGGGCTAATTGAACCGTTCCCCCGAATGCTGTTAAACAGTCTATTTTACGACCTGGTGCATCAAGGTTTTATGTCTAAAAACTATCCTATTTCTTTCCACTGCCAGTGGAACTTCATTTGAGTACTCTTTTGTTTTTTACAAAAATATGAGAAGCATGTATTTCTAAAATTTTGTGGTAGCAAATAGTAGCTAAAATTGGAGTTCAGTTGTTAAAAGCTAAATTGGATGAATGGGTAAATATTTCATTATTTATTAGTCACATTTCTGAGCTTCGACTTAGTTGATCATACTTGTTCAAGCTGTTAACAGCATAAAACTTCTAGAAACTTAGTACTTTAGGTTAGTTTGAGAAGGTAAAATATATAATAGGATCGCAAACTTGATCAAGGATGTAAAGAAAAGGCAAGAAACTTTGATCAAGGATGCCAATCACTTTGCTTTTGAATTTTGGAAATCTCAAAATATTTTTATGTCCAAGGTCACACTCATGAAGAAAGAGCGTGAGGACTTGAAAATTTATTTTATTCGACTTAATTAATTAATTATTTATTTATTTTCTCTAAATAATTGATTTAGATCATTTTAATTGCAATTACGCCATACGTTACTTCCTTTTATTTTAAAAACCTTGTTTAACCATAAATTTAAATTATAAATTTGCAAAATTTCACATTTTTATAAAATTGTTTTATTAATTTAGTTTGAAGTATTTGATTATCGTATATCAATTGTAACGACACGAAAGGTTTCAAAATGCACTGAGCACGTTTAAATAATGTTCTTAATTTAATTATCCGAATGTTTAAATTTCGCACTCGAGTTTAGAGTCGACTACTGGACATAAATTTCGAACGTTAGAATATGTATTTGGGATATATAAATGAGAGAAACTGGAGTCGTAGTGTCGCGTCACTTGAATTTACCCCGACGCGACAAAAAGAGGCTTTACGTTAAATCAAGAAATTTTCTTCCATTTCTTCCATTTTCCCAATATCCCAATAAAGCCCCAAAAGTCAAACAAAACCCTCATTCACTTCTTCTTCTTCTCCATTTGGCCGCACCTCTCTTCCCTCTCCTTTTCCTCCATTTCATCTTCAATAATCAACCCCAAAACCTCCATTGAAGCTACCCAAAAAGCTTGAAGGTCTTCCTAATTTTTCTTGGAGATTTCGGACTAGCTTGGAGGAGAGGAGAAACTGGTTTTTGAGCTTGAGGATTGAGGGCTTTTGTGAGCCATTTCATCCATCATTAATCAAGCTTCTTGTTGGAGTTAGGGGTAAGCTTTCTAGACACCAAAATCTTGCTCAATTGGTTCATTTTCTTGGTTAAGAGAGCTTGTAGCTCTTTGTGATGAATTTTGTTGTTAATTGATGATAGTGGGCTCTATGAAATCCCACCATATATGAACTTGGGGCTGTTCTTGATTTAGTGTGTGTGTGAGGTGTTTTGTGTGAGATTTGTTGATAGAAAATGAAAGAGGAATGAGAAAGAGAGGAGCTGAGAGAGAGGGTTGGAGTGCCGGTTCCTTGCAGTTTTATTTCCTCAATTTTAGCTCAATAATTTCATGTCTCTCTTGTTAATTCTTGATGTTCACATGATGGCCTAAGTGTGTGAGAAATTTCATGAAAAAATAACTTTGTTTGATGTTGTAAAATGGTTGAGAAAGAAAGCCTTAAAACCTGGAATTTTCGTATAACAGGGTTGGTGAAATAGCCTACTTCAATCTGTTGTAACTTGGTGTAGGAAGGTCCAAATTGAGTTCCATTTATTGTGTTTGAAACTAGAATCTGAGTTCTTTTAGCAGCATAAATTTCAAGGTCTAGTTCAATTTCTGTGAAGTTTGGCAAATTTTCAAAGTTGACTGAAAATCAAGACTGTTATGTTCTGTTTTCACTATAGCAGCATATTTAAATTGAAATTTGATTGGTTTTCAATTTGAATCTTGTATAAGTGTCTTTTTGAGAGTTTTAGTTCATTGAGTCTATTTTCCAACGGTATAAGATTTATAAATTTTGGACTCATAGAACTCTAGTTATGGTTTTTCAAAAAATGCTGCGAAAACTGGAAAATTTTACCTCTTTGCAGTTTGCGAATTACTGCCCTGTTTTTGAAACAGTTTGATTCAAAGTTTTGTTACCATTTTGCTTCCATTTGATAAAGGAATGTTGTTAGAGTTTTTGTATCAAAACGTGAGTGATTTGGGGCTGTTTTAGTTGAACAAAATATTTGCAAATCAAAGAAAGAAAATCTGGCGGTTTAGTTTCCAAATTTTTCGCAAACTTTGGACATCTATAAAGTTACCTTCCTGTGCGAATTTTTGGCTCAAATTTGGTATACACTCAGTTCACATAATGGGGTTTGAGTGTACTAAATTTGGTGATTTCTCTATGGCATTTCGATGCCCAAATGTTGTCTCAAAATTAGCTTCTCAAATTTGGAAATCTTCCGTCAGTCATTACGAACCCCTATGCTTCTAACGGCTGTAATTCCTTGTTCGGGAGTCAGAATCTGGTGCCGTTAGTGGCGTTTGAAACTAGACTTCACAAGATTTCTAACGGTATATAGCTTGCTTGTTAGTTCTTTCTCTATCAATACCAGCGAAGCCACAAAGATGGCTGTTTTAGAAGACATATTTGCCTGTTTTTGTTCTTCGCGACTTCTTGTGTCGCACTTTTACCTACTTTACAAAATGAATCTTGGAGCGAGCCCTTCTAGTGAATTGTAGTACTCTGAGCCTAAATTCGATAGCCATAGGTCTTCCCTAATTTTGATAAGTGTAGCCTAGGATATGGTCCGAACAAAAAGTAGTGGCAGTGTGGTCTTGGTGAATTTTAGTAGTTAAGTTAAGGTTTTAAGCTTTAGTTATTTTGGCTAGTGATTGATAGTGGGATTTTGGCTCAGGTGATCAAGACTTCGCCGAGAGCGACCCGACTACCAAGGTTTAACATTCTTGCTCGTTCGCTTGTTTTACTGAATTTCGGTGAGTGTTCAAGTGCATGATTATTTGAAACTTTATTTAATGTTAATGATTTGAGAAGCATGCTTGTGTGTCTCGTTGAGCGTGTACTTTACCGCGCTCACCTTATTTGAATTGCCTCTAAATTAGTTCTACTGCTTGAATTGTTAAGTGTTTAATTGCTTGAATTGCTGTTGAAAATTGTGGGGACGCCCAAACCCCATCGGGAAACCTTGCACTTCGACCGGCAATAGGGGCTTGGTCGAGGTGTTTGTGTCGGTTGGAGTGCGCTCGCCGACCAAGGTATACTTGAGTATTACCAACTTAATATTTTGGAGTTCGGGACCGGTCAAGGGGGTGTAAGTAGACGGGAAAGGGAGAAAGTGGTGAATATGGATCGTGTAAGTGAGCGGTTAACGGAGTGTCAACATTTTGATTGGAAGTCGGAACTCGTGAAATGGACCGGATATGATTGTGGTAAATGCAAAAATCTGGAGCGGGGGTGATGCGGATCATCCCAGCACACATCCAACCAAGAAGGTCGAATCAAGGAATGGTCAATCGTCAAGTTCATTTCAAGTCCCTCACGGCCCAATGACACGTGCAAGAGCTAAAAGGCTCAAAGAAAAGTTGGCTGCATTGGTTCGTGAGATACATGAGCGAACCAAACCACTTGGCAACTTGGAGGACCAAACAAATGCCTATGTCACCGTGCTAAATGTTCAAGAGGATTCGCGTGACTTGTCTTAATTTTTCATTGTATTTGTGATGACCCCACCTTCCCCTAAGGCGAACCAAAGAGATTGGTGGACCGCGTGCCCAACTCTCGCCGGGACTCACTACAGACCTCAAATAATTATAAATTTCGATCCTCAATAATTACATTCAAATATTCCAAAATAATAAATTAACCCAAAAATTTACATTTCCATAAGTCAATTGAAATTCCAATTATACTCTTAAACTTAATATGGATCAAGAGATTGTAAAATTTATCCAAGCAATAAAACTCAATATTGTCTCAAAATAAGGTAAAACTCCAAATTACATGGACATAAAGCTTACAAAACGTCTCAATTTTAAAGTTTACAGCCAACTTCAAGCTTACAAAAAAGAACAGGTCCACTAATACATTGGTACTTAACAAAAGGTAGCACACTAGACTTTTAAGCCAAAAGCAAACTCGTCGACCTCTTACACAACCCTGCTAAGGAAAAGAAAAGGGAAAAGGGGTAAGCAAAAGCTTAATGAGGTCCCCAAAACAAAACATGCAACCACATTAACAAATAGGAGAACTCAAGTAGTCAAATAGTGCATTTAAAATGTAAAATAAAGAAACAAATATCACAACCAAGTACAAAATACATCGAGCCTCTCAACTAGGAGATCGTGTTCATGAGGAGAACACTGCTCGAGCCTTTCAACTAGGAGATCGTGTTAAAAAACACGACTCGTGCCTCTCAACTAGGAGATCGTATTCATGAGGAGAACACTACTCGAGTTAACAAGTAGACATAAGACAAATATAGTAGTAAGCAAATTTAAAAGGATACGGGTGGCTTTCAAAAGCCAATTCCACAAGAGCTTAATCATAAGATAGCCCGTTGACTCTCCGTCAACTTTTGAAGTCAAGAATCAAAGTCCGTAGAACACCACTGTACCCCACAACCGTCCACCGTTCACCCCCTTACCGGGACCGAACACCTCAACTAATCAAATTTGGGTAATACTCGAGTATACCATGTTCCAAAGAACCAAATCGAATAACCTACGGTTCACTGATCTTCTCGACCAAGCCTATGCTGGCTCGATACGAACGGCTCACCAATAGGGTTTTGGGGTTTCCGGAGCCCCAAACAAATCAAATTAGTCGACGGAATATCGTCCGAATGACTTTTAACATCAAAGTATACCAAGCACAAACGAATCAAATTAGTCGACGGGATATCACCCGAACGACTTTTCACATCAAAGTACACAAAGTCAAATCACAAATCGAGCAGGTCAAATTTCAAGTGAAAGTCAAATGGGAGAGTTCAAGTGTGATAAAGTACACACTTGACCCAACCACAGGAACCCAAAGGTATATTACATGGAACAAGAGACTATTCACATTCCAAATAGTTCACGTAGTTCAAGTTTCATGTAGTTCATGTAGTCCAAATATATTCACGTAAACAAGCAAGGAACACTCACCTAATAAGGCCAAGTAACTCAAATGTTCACACCGTGATCACCCTCGATACCACCTTCGAGTCCTAAGTACAATTAATGTATACAATCATCGACTCAACCAAAGCAAATAAATGCAACCTAACAAGTGCAAATGAATGCTACTAGTTAATGCATCTAACTAGGAAATTCTAGGGTGATTCAAGTTGCAAAATGATGAAACATTGAAGGTTCAGTAGATTCACAAGTAAGTATGATATTTGGAATGAAATAAATGCGCAAAGATCCAAGAAACATCAAGGTTCAACCAAGAACAAGTTTATGACAAAACTAAGGTTCGGGTATAACAGTGACCATTGCGCAGTCTTCGGAAAATGGCCATAACTCGGTGTAGAAAAGTCCAAATCGAGTGCCGTCAGTGGCGTTAGAAACTAGAATCATAGGGCTTTCCAATGGTATATGGATTAGCTCCTAGTTTGTTTCCTATAAATACCAGAAAACCTGGAAAGTTGACTGATTTTTCAATTCTGACAGGGTGCAGAACAGAAATTTTGTTCAAATGTTTGTGCAATTCAAGAGGTTTTCACCCTTCAAAATAGATTCATTTCACTCCAATTTGATGCATAAATGTCCTAACAAGGTTTCTCAACAAGAATCGGTGAAGCTTGAACAAGAAAGAATCACAAAATAAGAAGAAAAATTCACAAAAGCTGTCCACAACTTCCTTCCACTTTTAAAAGTGCAAACTAGTTTCTATAACTTTTCTAGCATGAATATGGAAGGTAAACAAGCATCTTTCTCAAAGGAACAATCATCATAAACTAGTGATTAGTGCTAATCCAAAAATCAAACACATGGTAGGCATAAACTTAAACCTACTCTCAAGATACAACTACAAGAATCTAAACCATAAACTCATGCTTCCAAGCATCAATATCCTTAATCATCTTCAAAAACCTTCATTAAATCAACTTTAAAGATCATAGAGCTAGTGTGAGGACCCGTACCGACTTTTATATTTTGTTTAAGGATTATTATAGGCATTATTGTTTGCCAAGGTGTTTATATGCTTTGTTTTACTTTTCAAGAAACCTAAAACCCTAATTTGTTTCGAAAACCCTAATTTTGATAAAACCCTAATTTGAATATGGAAAACCCCAGTTTGATTTCTTAAAACCCTAGTTTTGAAAATGAGTCTAAGTTTTATGTTTAATTACGAGTTTGTTAACTCTTTGATTTTATGTGTGAGAATGCATGATTAAGAGGGGGAATTACAACTCCTAGGTGATTAGTAGCCTAAGTAGGGGTAATTAAGCTTTGATGGGCTAGGTTAAATTAAGTACTTATGGACTAATTTGATAGGAAAAGAAATTATGTGGGTAAGAGTGGAAATAAGCTAAGTTGGTAGGTTATTTTAGCATGCTATTTTTGACCAAATTTTGACCAAGTATAAATATCTCTTTGAGATTATCTCTTGGGTTATTTAAGGGTTTGTGGTTGCCAAACAAAGGAAAAAAAAAGAAGAAAGGAAAACCGTGAGGGAAGAAAGGAAAAGAAGGAAAAAAAAAAAGAGAGGAAAAAAAGGAAGAAAACTTGGAGATTTTGCAAACTTTCAACCATTCGATTTTGTTGGAGTTGGGAGGAGAAGCTTGGACTTGAACACTTGAAGTTTCACCAAGAACAACATCAAGAAAGGTTTCTCCTAGTTTCCTACAGGCTTGAATTTGGTTGAAGATTATGAATTGTGGGATTTTGTGGTTTCCATGGCTTGGTTCATGTCTATCTTTAGCTTATGGAATGATTTTATGGATTAGAATGGTTGATTTTGATGTATGTATGCCTTGCCATGATTTTGAGTTAGGGTTAGGGTTTTGCTTTAATGCTAATGGTGGGAATTAATGTTGGATTGTAGGTTTAATTGTTGTGTGGGCTCTTGAATTCCACCAAAGACGTGAATTTAAATGGTTGTGTGGGCTCTTGGATTCCACTTGGAGTGTTGTGTGTGGTGTGTGAATGTGCGTGGGTTTGGAGTAGTGAGGCGTGTGAGGGCTGTATTGCATGTTTGTAACGCGAGTCAATGGAATTTGCATGAATGCGTTTTGGTTGCACAAAATTTGTTTGGGTGTTGAACGAGAAAGCAGAATTTTACCAGCAGCAACTTTGGCGTCATTTTTGGTGTTGATTCTTTGTGATTTAGCTTTTGGCCAAAACACGAAAGTTATAGCCCTTTGTTCTAGCTTTCCAACGCATCTGGAATTTCTTGATTTTGATTTGTGAACGCTGAGTTATGTCCGTTTGAAGTGAGCCTGTCGGACATTCTGACGGCAAAATTTCTGAAACTGTTTCTGCGTTTTTGACCTAGATGGAGTAAATCTAGGTTGAAGTTGTCTTCATGAAAGTTGTAGCTTGTTCTCTTAGCTTCGAAACGGAACCTCGTACGCTCAAATCCGACACTTGTATCCTGAGATATGCCCAATGGCGTACAAGGTGTCAAAACTATTTTTTTTCACCTTCCAATGTGTGTTTTCCGTTTTCATTTTGTCATCGTCCGTTTTCCGTCCAACGCCCACGTATGTGCTTCTTTTGCTATTTTAAGTGCTTATAAGCGTTTATGAGAGCTTAGTTCATTGGGCATATGCATGTCGCGTCGGTTCACCTTTGAAATGGTTTTCTTCCAATCTTACGACAAGATTGCTTTAAATAGAAACCAAAAGGGTTGATGGTTTGATTTGCATGTTCCAGGTGAGTTTGGACGCGTTAACGTGTTTGACTTCTACATTATCTTGCTTACGCTCAACTGTTGGTGAGTGTTCAAGTGCATGTTGTTTTCATACTTGGATGTCTGATTTGATGAATTTCCTTTGAAAGCATGCTTGTTTGACTTGGTGAGCGTGTACTTTACCGCGCTCACCCTTATTTGGACTTACTTGAATTGAAATCGTAAAATGCTTGTACATGTGCTTGTTCTTGACATGTTAGAACCAAACGGTTGTATGTACCACACTCAAGAGAGTGGGAGGTACCTCTCTCCGCTTGGGTGGTTGTTGATTAAGTCGATTGGGCGTAGTCTCGACTCATTTACCAAGCGGTAGTATGTACCACGCCTATGGAGCGGGAGGTGCCACGCATCCCGACTTGGTTTAACGATATTGCTATTTTGACGAAGGGCCCGATGGGGTGTAAGTAGACGGGTGAGAGTAAAGTGATTGCTACGGTTCCTGTGAGGTAGTGGTTGATGAGTGTCAACGCGTTCACTGAAGTCGGACTGAAAGACGAATGATGGAGCGGCAAGTTGTATCCTTTTCTAGTGATTATTTTTATATCGCCCTGTATGATTTTCCCGTTTTTCCTGGTATTGTTCTGTTGAAGTGTATTATTGCTTTGACCTGCTTGTGCATGAATTCTTGGCCTCACTGAGCTTTGCTCACCCCATAAGCTTTGTTTTCCTTAACAGGTCCGGAAGGGTGCAACGAAATCGAGATTCTAGTTTTTGTGGATTTCCTTTTCCTTTTGTATAAGTTGGAAGATAATGGATGCCTTAGATGGTTTGTAGTATTTTCGAGTTGTTCCAACGTAACCTTGATGTGTTTTAGAGGTTGTAATTTATAAGAGTTTGTCGGTTTCTTTTATTATGGTTTTGGTTATATCTTTGAGTCCCAGAGCTAAGGTCCCACACCTCCTGGTTTGCCTTTGGGGAAAGTGGGGCTGTCACAGCTAGGGTTTTGGAAGAAACTTACCTTAACAAGCTAAAGAAGTGAGCCTCCAAACAACTAAAATCTTCTCCCACCAAGCTTGAGGATTGATGGTTAAGGTGCTACCAACTTCCTCTTTGATTTCCCATCAAACTAAGCAAGATTTAGATTGGTTTTGTGATTTTTCTCCTCTCTTTTCTCTCCTAAATTTCGTCCAACATCTCCTCCAAATGAGCTGAAATTGTGTTGTTTTTAAAGAGATAAGTTTGGAGGGAAAAAAAGCCATCAAGTCAAAGTTTAAATCCTAGGGTGACAAGTGGTGGTTTCTTGGCCATTACTTAACAAAAATCTCACTTAATTGCTTCTAACTCCTCTAATTTAGTTTAGTCTTCAATTAACACCAATACATCCTATTTTCTTGGCAATTAAGCCATACAAGAAGTTCTCACAAATTCTAGGGTTCAATCCTTAATCAAGTATACCTAATCAAATGAAATGAATGCACTTAGGGGAAAACATGTCACTAATGCACTAAAGAAATTTATGTGCACTTAATGAATCAAATGGCAATTCATGCATGAAAATTTAGGTCTCGTACGGCAGACTTACTTTGAGGGTTTAAAATTCATATATAGTATAACTTCCTATAAATTCAACGTGCCTCAACTTTAAGAATCAAAGAGATGAAATGAAACTTAAAAGTTAATCAAAATAAGGAGGAAAACATTTCTAGATTTACAAAGTGCAAGTACGCATGTATAAATCGATTTGTATGCGTAATATGAACATGCAAGGTTAAAAATCTAGATGTAAAAACATGGAAGTTTCCACCACATCTTTACAAAATCCTTCCTCTTTGGTATTGATTTTGAACAAAGTAGAAACTTGTTTAATTTATAAAAAAAATGGTTGTAGTCAAACAAACTAGCTTGTAAAGAATGTAACAAATGGCAAAATAATAAGGGGCATGTAACGAATATCTCCAAATGCATTTTCCACAAATAATTCTTTTCACACAAAATCCCTCTTTCTCTAAATTTGAGTTATATAAAACATGTAAGCACCTAAATTTATCATCAGTAGGGAAGAGGAAAGAGGAAAGAAATAAGAAACATAAAAGTGAAATGAACGTATGAAAATCTAACAAGTTGTGGGGTCTCACAGTATTCATTGCATTCGGCTTTGTTAAGGTTTTGTGTTGAGAAGGGCCGAATGAAATCATGGCTAGTTAAGGATGTTTGTGTTGATTTAGCAATCGGCCAAGTGTGAAACCAAGCCATTGCCGTATGGATAGTTTCCTGATTTCCGAAGTTGTTTAGTGTTAGGATTATTAGTAGTTTCCTAAACCCTATGTAGGTCCCGAAATGCAACCCAATAAATCAACTAAAATTGTTCAAGCAAACAAGTACTCAAACAATCACAATAATGATAAATGTAAACAATCTTAAAGCACAAAGAATAAAGTAACAAAAAGCTAAACGGAATTCAAACCAATCAAACTCCTAAGCTTTTTCCAAACTTGGAGTTGAATTCACCAAATAGCTTCTTCAATTGATGGTGACACTAACCAAACTTGTACAAGTGAAGGATCACTCCTTTCTTACCCCAAACACCCTTTGGTTGAGCAAAGGAGTTTTACTACTCTCCAAGTAAACCCTCAACTAGCTACAATTGAAAGCTCACCAACCAACAAAGAACTATTTTACAAGTGAGGCAACCTTCACCAAGGTTTTACCACTCCAAGTGATAGGCTCACCTTCACCAAGGTTTTATGCCTCCTATAGAGTAACCTTCACTTGAGCAACCTCACAAACCCAACTTTCCCCACACCTATACAACAAACAAAGAAGATTTCTACCCAAATATTCACTTGTAAGCTTGTATTTCATGTAGGCAAAAGTCTTCTATCTTCTTGAACTTGTGAGTATTTATAGAGTGTGAGAAATGGCTTAAAGAAGCTCTTCAACGGTCAAAAATATAGCTGTTAGAAAAATGACCGTTGGAGCTGTCGAACGTCCAAACCCACCGTCCGACAGAACCAGTCAACCTATCGGACGTCCGAACCTTGCCTGTCGGACGTCCGAACCCCTATTCTGCGTCCGAAACCACCGTCCGACAGTTTGCTGAATTCCTGAGTTATAAACTGTCGGACGTCCGAACCAAGGACTCCATCGTCCGACAGAACCAGTAGCTCATGTGTCCATCCTCTCAACTTGTCGGACGTCCAAAACTTGAGTGACTGTCCGAAAGCATCGTCCGAAATTTGTCGTAAACTGTGGGACGTCCGAACCTCTGTTCACCGTCCGATCCTTGCGTCCGACAAGTGAAAACCTTCTCAATTCTTCTTGAATTGATTCCTTTCCTTCTTCAATGAGTCAAGGACCTGTCTTAACATAATTCTCACATAAAAACATTAGTCCAATCATCATTTTGTTTTGTTATCATCAAAACCTAGGAACAAGGCCAACAATCTCCCCCTTTTTGATGAGAAACCAAATGATGATTTTACAAAAGAAGGAGAGGAACTCCCCCTCAATAAGAGCTAAAATGATTTTAGAAAATCATCTAACATTTCTCCCCCTTTTGTCATCAATGAAAAAACATATTAACTCCCCCTTATTGAACCCAAATTTTGACAAAGCCAATAACAAAGCATTGAAAAGCCAATAAATACAAAATAGGTCCATTATGGTCTAATCAATAAGATCAACAAGTTTAGAGACCTATTTTGACCAACAAAAAATCCAAGATTAATACACACAAATATTTACAAAAAAGCTGTCGGACGTCCGAAAACTTGTAGGACGTCCGATCCCCTGTTTTCCTCAAGAGTATTTTTCCTTTGAAAGAAAAGTTAAGACTAGTATCAAGAACCAAACACTCATGCTTATTAAATAACACATAAAGATTTCTATCACATAGGATCAAGAAATAACATTTGGGACTCTTTTGTTTTTGGGTCCATGAGAGTTAGTAATATGTCTAACTATACATAGTGATTTCATTCCTTTTCTCATATTCTTTCTCACATAACAATCATATTTCATATGTCCTAATTGACAACAATAATTGCACTTAATAGCTGAGTCTTTCACATGAATAGGTTTGATAAATCTAAGTTCTCCTCTTCTATGGATTGAGAATTCATTTGCACCAAGAATAGATTTTCTTTCATTTGTGTCAAGAAGAGTCTTTGTCCCATTTGCTTGAAAACACTTTTGTTTTTCATATTGGAGAAACTTGTTTAAATCATCCATTCTCCTTTTTAAATCATTTTGCTTCTCCTTGAGTTTTTCACAAATCATAACCTTTTCATCAAACTTCTTTTGCAAATCTTCATCAACTTTAAACATTTTTAAATTATCATTTTCAATTTTCAACTTCAAATTTTCTTGAAGAAGCTTTGAGTTTACACGAAGTAGAAAATTGATTTTGACTTTCAAATCTTTATTTTTGGCATAAGAACCTTTCAAACTTTCATGCAACTTTTCAACAAAACATACAAGATCATCATCATCATTTTAAAAATTGGAGTTGTTAGTTGATACCTCATCATCTCCTATGGCCATGAAGGCTAATTGAGCCACTTCTTCTTCCTCTTCTACTTCTCCATCGGAATTGCAATCATTCCAAGTTATTTGAATGTTGTTGTATCTTTGGCTCATTTCTCCTTTTCCTTCCTTCTTCTTCATAAGACATTCATTCATGTAATGTCCAAGTTGGCCACATTCATAGCACTTCTCTCCTTGCTTTTTATTGGTCTCTTGCTCTCCTTTGCTTCTTTGATAATTGAATGGATTAGAATTGGAGTTGCTAGATCCTCTTCTTCTAACCCTCCTTTTGTTGAAAATTCTTTTGAAGCTTTTCTTCATCCTTGCATCCTCTTCCTCTTGTACTTTAGACTTGAACTTCAATTCATAAGAGATTAGAGAATTTACAAGATTTTCAATGGACATGGAATTCAAGTCCTTACCTTCCTCTATTGCTGTCACCTTGCTCTCCCAATCTTTAGATAGAGTATTTAAGATCTTTCTATTTTTCTCACCCAATGTATATTCTTTGCCCAAAACCTCTAAATCCTTTATGATGTCATTGAATCTACAATACATCTTGTCGATATTCTCATGAGGTTCCATCTTAAAAGATTCATATTTTGTGACAAGAAGTGATTTCTTTTGCTCTCTCACATTGTCACTACCCTCGTGTATTTCTCTAAGCTTATCCCATATTTCTTTTGCTGTCTTGCATCCTTTCACCCTTGTAAATTCATTAGCATCTAAGGCATTGTATAGCACATTCATAGCTTTCGCATTCAAGGTGAGATTTATCCTATCTTGGGGAGTCAATTCCATTCATGTTTTAGGTCTAGACTGATGAGTAACCTCATCTATAACAATTGCTTCATATGGACCTTCATTGACTATAAACCATAGTTCAATATCGATAGATTGTAAGAAAATTTCCATTCTATCCCTCTAATTAACATAATGCATACCATTGAACATAGGAGGTCTAATGATGGATTGCCCTTCTAAAAATAATGCATTATTGGTTGCCATCTTTACTCCAAAGCCGATTGAGCTTAATCTCAAGGAGACCAAGCTCTGATACCAATTGTAGGTCCCCAAATGCAACCCAATAAATCAACTAAAATTGTTCAAGCAAACAAGTACTCAAACAATCACAATAATGATAAATTTAAACAATCTTAAAGCACAAAGAATAAAGTAACAAAAAAGTAAACGGAATTCAAACCAATCAAACTCCCAAGCTTCTTCCAAACTTGGAGTTGAATTCACCAAATAGCTTCTTCAATTGATGGTGACACTAACCAAACTTGTACAAGTGAAGGATCACTCCTTTCTTACCCCAAACACCCTTTGGTTGAGCAAAGGAGTTTTACTACTCTCCAAGTAAACTCTCAACTAGCTACAATTGAAAGCTCACCAACCAACTAAGAACTATTTTACAAGTGAGGCAACCTTCACCAAGGTTTTACCACTCCAAGTGATAGGCTCACCTTCACCAAGGTTTTATGCCTCCGATAGAGTAACCTTCACTTGAGCAACCTCACAAACCCAACTTTCTCCACACCTATACAACAAACAAAGAAGATTTCTACCCAAATATTCACTTGTAAGCTTGTATTTCATGTAGGCAAAAGTCTTCTATCTTCTTGAACTCATGAGCATTTATAGAGTGTGAGAAATCGCTTAAAGAAGCTCTTCAACGGTCAAAAATAAAGCTGTTAGAAAAATGACCGTTGGAGCTGTCGGACGTCCGAACCCACCGTCCAACAGAACTAGTCAACCTATCAGACATCCGAACCTTGCCTGTCGGACGTCCAAAACCTTGTTCTGCGTCCGAAACCACCGTCCAACAGTTTGCTGAATTTCTGAGTTGTAAACTGTCGGACGTCCGAACCAAGGGCTCCATCGTCCGACAGAACTAGTAGCTCATGTGTCCATCCTCTCAACCTGTCGGACATCCGAAACTTGAGTGACTATCCAAAAGCATCGTCCGAAGTTTGTCATAAACTGTGGGATGTCCGAACCTCTGTTCACCGTTCGATCCTTGCGTCCGACAAGTGAAAACCTTCTCAATTCTTCTTGAATTGATTCCTTTCCTTCTTCAATCAGTTAAGGACCTGTCTTAACATAATTCTCACATAAAAATATTATTCCAATCATCATTTTGTTTTGTTATCATCAAAACCTAGGAACAAGGCCAACACCCTAGCTTTCCATTTTCCTTTGTAATTTGGTTTTCCTAAAACCTTACGTTGGCCGAATTTATGTTTCCTAGTTTTGTTAGAATTTTGTGTCTTGTAGGCTATAAATAAGCAACCTTATTTCATTTTTAATACACAAGAATTATTCAAAAAAATTCATTGAGTGTTTATCACTTCTCTTGCTTCTTTGAAGCGACTTGAATACCTTAGAGTTCTTTTTAAGGGTTCATTAACTTATCAATTCAAGAACACGTTGAATTGTGGCGTCTTCTACCATTATACCAACGTTCGTTGTCCAAGTGCTCAACGGGTGAAGGTCTTCCGCTGTGTGTCTTTTCCAACTTTCTTTACCAATATCCTGCATCCTAAGCTTTTTCGTGTGCGGGTTGTGTCACGTGTTGGCGTAGTTCGTATCAAGGGGTATGTGCTACGTCCCTGAGGACGGTAGTCACCTCTACCTCCTGTGTCCACCTGTATCCTTTTATATGGGTTATTAAATTGCCTTGCATGAAATATTGTTGGTTTCTTTGAATTTTTTCAATTGTTAAAGTATCGTTTTAACTTGCTTGCATGCATGTTTTCTTGGCCTCACTGAGCGTTAGCTCACCCCAATATATCTGTTTTCCTTAACAGGTCTTGAAGTGGGGATCGTAGATCGAGGATTTAGTTTCTTCTATAGGGTTTCCACACTTTTGTATAGAATTGATATTTATTGTGAAGTTGATGGTCTATTGTATTAGAAGTTAATATTATTGTAATTTTTGATAAAAATTATTGAGGATTTACTCTTGTAAGTTAGCTAGTAGTTTTATTGGACCTCAAATAGGGTTTTAGGAATGAATGCTTGTATTATTATTTGGATTTCGTAGTGAGTCCTGGTGAGAGTTGGGCAGGCATCCTATTGATACCCTTGGGTTCGCCATTGGGAGAGGCGGGGGCGTCACAAAGAGGACTTACCTACTAATGACATTGTTGATAATGTTGATGTCTCATGGTTGTTAGGACAAAATTTTTTCGAACATCACCTTGAGTGTGTTAGAATGGATCATGACTTAACTAACTCCAGATTGGATCACTGCTTGTTCATGAATCTGATTTCAGCATTTGGGGTATTATGCTTCCTTTGTCATCTAATGGTCTCATACCATGCATTGGTGTATAGTTGTTAACTTAGTTTGACGAGCAATGTTTAGACTAGTACTTGTATACTTGGTGTTCTACACTGATACACTTTTTGAGGCTTGACGAGGTGCACATTTTGTGCTACTTGCTATTTTCTTGTTTGAGGATGAGGTGTGTCCATCTATTGTTTGGTCACAAACTAGCATTTGCAACTGGTACTTTCATCCCTAATTTTTGAGATTATGTTGATATGGTATGTTGAAGTTTTAATTTAACTTATTTATTTTCTTATCTGACAAAGTTTGTCATTTCAGGACAAATTGACAGAATTAACTCACTCGTTTGGGTCATATCTAGAGCTTTAAGAAAAACACTCTTTCTTTGCCTTGTTTAGACCTCATACATTTTTTTCTCATGTTGTAGTCTAGGATAATATTTAGAATTATTTCAATACTGTTAAAAGACAATTATTAGTGTCCAAGTATGCCATTGGCTAATTGATAAGTTGAAAACTTAGTTCAAATTTTAGAATTCATGATGAATCATTAATTTAAACAACAATGTAGCATTTGTGAAATAAAAAATGCATCTTCTAATGCCTTGAAAATTTAAAAAATAAAATAATAAAAGTACTCAAAGTACAGTCAATTTATACCTATCCTTGATTCTAATTCTTGAAGTTAAAAATTGTTTCTGCCGTACTTTAAATTCTACTTAACGAATTGTTGTAATGAACAATATTTGATGACAAACAACATAATCCCATCTCAGAAAACCAGGAACGTTCATAATTTCTATTGTTGTATAATGCTGTAAACCAACAATTTTTGGGATGCAAGGAAAGAAGACAAGGTTTTTTATTTAGTTCATCTTTTGGTTGGTGATGAAGTGCGATTGGTGGAAAGCCAAAACAACTTCATTTTCCAATTGTGGTAATAGTTTGAGGTTCAAAATTAAACATTCTCTAGGCCATTTTGCTATAGTCATAGGGTATATATCCAACTTCAAACACAGACTATACTACAACAAACTATAGCAATTTAATGAAAGTGTGACATTGAAATGGATTAGGAAAAAAAACACATAACAATGTTTCCTCAACACATACACACGTAGAGATGCAGTATACAACTAAAGGAATGCTTAACAAAAGCAATGCATGGCAAGTAATTGTGCTAAGAGCCATGCTACTCTATCTTGAATATGATCTATAATCAAGATATTTCAACACTACCATGCCCATTATGCATGTTGAACAAGTAAATGAATTACTGATTGTAAGCATAGATTCGTAGCATTTTAGGTCCATATGTGTGTGACGGAATGCATAAAGTTTCAAGGTCATAGAATTATAAAGAAATTTATATTCCAAGATCTTATCGAGTCCTTTACCAGCTTATGGAAACTTGGTAAATAAAATCTCAATATATAATTTGAGCTTTCAATCATATAGTTAATATTGCCATGCAGGAAAAAGATGTCAACTAGGCATTTAAAAAGATTATGCATTAAAAATTACCAAATCTAGAAGAATCTTTAACTAGTAGAATCATCTCTAAAGTTCTTGATGATATTGAAAGAGTTATAAGGATTCAGTCAATCAATCTTGTAGTACAAAACAAAAGAATGCAAAACACATTTTCTAAGGCAAAACAACTTGATATTGAAGCATAAAAGTAAGAACAAATTTTTCCTACACTGATTGTGTATACACTATCACTGTTGGATCAATGACACATATGTAAAAGTTGAATTTCAAATTCAAATTTTGCATAGTTATCATTCATCTAATGATGAAAGTGTATACACTGTCAATGCACAAAAGATTAATTCATAAAGTAATCTTTTCATCTTCAAAATGTTCAAGTAGTGAAATTCCAACTCATGTTTCTAGATTTCCTGTCTCTTCATCACTTCTGCGTCTGATCAAGTTTCTCCATCATCCTAATCTTCATCACTCCAGAAAATTGAGGCATAAGAATTTACATTTGTTTTCTCTTCCTCCCTTATGAAGAGTGATTTACTCTGTCCTTGTAGTTTAAACCTTCCACATCTACATCAAGTTATGTAATTTAGGTAGTTAACAATATTTCACAAAGGTTTCTAGAAAAAGGCTGCAAATATGTACCGGTGTACTCCAAGTTTTAACCATAGCCATAACTCTAGGTAGTACTTGATTCATATCTTCTTCTACTGCAAAAATTTTCTTTTAAGTAAATCAAAATGTTACTTCTGGTACTTCATCCACCACTTGAATAAGTATACCTAACACCGTTGAAGGATGCAGTATCAATCTATAAAGTTTTCATATTCTTCATATAGTGATGGGGATGAAAAGTTAAAAATGGCTTTAATAGTAGTACCTACAAAATTTACCCCTTACTAACAGAAATTCTGGATGGATTCTTTTTCCTCTATCTTCATCTTTATAGAATCAGGATGCAGAAAAGGACAAAGACCAGTTAGATTTTATCACATCAGAACGTGGTGAATTGCCAAAATTAGATGAATTCAAGAGATTAAAAGGTTTTCTTTACATTAAGATCTTATTTAGGTATATCAAAAAGATGACAAATTGCATACTCAAATTTCCCTTGCATATAATTTAGTTGGACTCATTATGAGGGGAACAAAAATTAGGATGGGGCAAAGCATGAAAGAAATAAAGAATGAGGAACAGGTAGAGCACGAAGTCTAAAGGGGAGTTAAACATGTTAAAGTGAGCTTCACACTCTTATTTATACAAGGAATTATAGAAAAAATAGTTCACATCTAATTTTTCCGTGACTTAGTAAATAGTGCTTTAAAATGTATCTTGTTAGGATCTCAATTATGTGAAAATTGGACCATATCTCCTTCAATAGAGGCATACTCAAGGATTGACTAGAAAATTTTGTATGTAACCAAAATTGATAAGAACTCACTTTTAAATAGAGAACTACCAAAATGCATAGAACCATAAAAAATGGAATACCACATATCAAAATTGAGCTAAAATAGTTTGAAGATAGTGTTAGCAAAATTTCTTCTAGGGAGTTTCATTCATCTTTATGAAATTTCTTAAATTACTATCATAAAAAAGGCACTTCAACTTTCAATGCACTTCCTAAGGTTCCTTTAAAGAAGTAACACGTCTGGATTTATCTAATTGCTAAAAATCTCCATCCCCAAACAATAAGTACAACTAAATCTTTTGACATTTCAAAGTAACTAAATAAAAAATATAGTTCTATTAGCTTATTTAGCATCATCAAAAAGGTAACTAATTCAGCATTTGACACTTTAAATAGAAACAAATTCAGAGTTTGACAAAGCATCACACCAAAACAATAAACAACAATAAGGTGTCTGATTCTAAATATTATCAAAAGACAGGATGGTTAATATTATTAAGGAGAGAGTCTTTTTCATAATTTACAATCATGCATAATATTAAAGCATGTGTATAGACTTAATAAAGCATTCTCACCATGTATGAATGTTTAGTACTCTACTACTGTTTCCTTGCACAACTTTCTTGAGTGAGAAAAAACTTGGATCAAGGTAATTGCTTTGCATTTTGATGCCACAAATCTTAAGTTTATTCCATTTCTTGCTTTATTGGTCATAATTTATCAACACATTGTTTGGGTAATGAAACATCAATAGTGATCAAAATTTCAAAAAATTGAGGGGATGGAAGACATATTTAGGTCCCCAACTCTTTGTCTTCTGGATCCTAACCACTTCAGTCTATGATTCTTCAACACTATACTTCTTATCACCCATAGACTAATTGAAGGATAAAAAAGACGGCATATACATAGATTACCTTTAAACATGCTCAGGCTCATATGCTGTATATCATTATAGCTAAAGTTGGATCCAAAATCAAGGGGGTGGGAAGGTTTTGGAGCATTAGTTTTTAAAGTCAAAGGAAAGAATAATATGTCTAGTGAAAACTTGATTACAAACTCAATGTAGATCTCCATTTAGGCATGTGGGGAATGTTAATTTACCATAAGCAGGTGCATAGCCAATGGTTTTCTATGATTCATTGCTAAGTGTATACACCTTGGCCATCCTACTTGGGTACACCACCCTCTTAATAACTAGACAACTAATCAATTATTTGACATGTGAATCAAATATTCTGATCATCTTATACTGATTGGCAGTTGGACAAAATTTGAATCCACAATCAACATATTGTTCATAATTATTCTCACCTTTTGGAATGTTCATATACTCACCGATGACAAGATTGCACACGACAACAGGTTCATTAGCAGAGGGTTTAAACAAACAAAGAAAGCCATTGTAAGAACTGACAATTCCAAACTTATGATTTGTAAGCTTCAGTTTGACCCACCTCTTCTTCATAGCTTTCATCTTAAGTGCCAACCTAGGATTATGCAAGGGAATCTTCAATTTCACATTAAGAATTATATCAACTTGCTCATCAGATCCCTGACAAGATTTGATATCAATTTCAGATGGACCAATAATATAACATAACCTTGGCATACATGAAATATCCAATATTCTAATTAAAAGGCTTGTCTCTGAATGTGCAAAGCGTAAGCTAGCAAACTGATGGCTTAAATCACATAGCTCAAAGTCTTGCAGGTGCACCTGCAAACAAGAATTTCCTTCATAGGCAACCTTAATAGAATGTCAATCAATATATGTTTAGGTAAATCCATAAAGGAAGCACCAAATGATTGAATAGGCTCATCAGCTTCTTTGATACCGTTCTCAATTTCGATAGTTGTTGAATCCCTTCTCTTTTGGTTTCCATCTCTGAGTATCAGAAAAGATAAGAGCAAGCAAGAAAAGGACAAGTAAACGCAAGGTCATCAGCCCTTTTGGATTAGTATAGTAAAACATTGATGTTGCGTATAACAAAGTCACAAATGAATCTTCTACAAGTGAACTAACTCATCTTTATTGGACCAAAAACATAATAAAATAATTCACATAATTGTAAAACTATCATAAAGCATCAAATTAACACGTCTGGGATAAATTACATTCTAAATATGGGGAGCTCTTCCTAGAGTCCAATCTTTGATTTTTAAGATTTTGTGATACTCTGATTTCCAGTCAAAACATGCCATGAATTGAAAACAAGTATATTCTCTTTGATCAACTTGTACCATGAGAATATAACTAGACTTAAATCTGTAGTGATAAATCATAGAATCAACACCAGCTAAAAATTTAAAAATTTGATATCAAAGATGGATTCAAGACTTGATATCATTATTTAATAATGTTGTGAGATGATGAAAAGTACCCCGAACTACATCATTTTAGTAAAAGCACAAAAATTTTCAATTTGTAAAATTGACTCATGAGTTATACACATATAAAAGTTATGGTCTAGAATACTGCACAAGGTTCGATGGTGATAAACAACCAGAATGAAAACTGAACTCCAACTCAATTAATAAGAGATACATAGTCAATAGAGATAGATTTGATAATAAGAGGATAGAAATTACCTAGCTTTGAAGAAGAAGTTTTGGCCACAATTGGCTAAGTTAGATTGCTAGTTTGAGTTTATATATAGGAATTTGGTAGGAAAGAAGAGTAAGATGCAAAGGCAGAAGTTGTATATGATGGGACAATAAGAAAATATCTCCTAGACTAGAATGTAGCGGCCCCACGACTCCCAAGGTGAACCCTGAGAACCGCGGCCACCGGCCTAGCTCACACCAGGACTCAATCAATCAATTTGGACAACTCAAATATTTTTAAATGCAGCTATATGGTCCAAACTAAAATTCAACATCAACCATCTAGGATACACAATTCCTAGGTAATATTAACCAAAAGGATTTCAACATCATTAGTCTTAATAAGGGTAAGGTTACAATCAACAAAATCCAACCACCTCTTGAATCCTCTGCTCGAGTCAAACCTGGAATCCTGGGAGGGAAAAATATATGGGGTGAGCTTCACAAGCCCAATGAGAGTCCCAACACATAACAATTATCACATTCGTAAAACATGCTTTCATTTAATCGATCATATAAGGAAAATTTTCACAACAGCATTTTTCCTTCAAGAATTTCATGAAACATTGAATTTCAATATCACATTGGAAAGCATCAATAACATTCATTGTGGAAGGATACATTGCTTCCATGTTGTCAATAGCACTTCTTCGACTGCTTCCCAATCTCCAACCCCTTACACCGACTTCGGGCCCGACATCCAACATTCATTGGGTGGTGTACACTCGAGGTAACCTTTCATTTCATTCCCCAGGGTCCGCCGACGTACCCGACCAAGCCCTACTTGCCGGCTCGGAATAGGCCGACTCGCCTCTGGAGTTTGGGATCCCGGCCGAGCCAATTGCGGCACATTCGCAAAGGCTTATCACTCATGCACATTTAACAGGCACATACACAATTATGGTATTTCTAAATCATTTGTAAAATGAGAGGGTCAGTGCGATAAGCACACACACGATCTCCTCCTTTTTGATCAATGGTTTCAAATATTTCAACCAAGACATCATATATTATTCAACATTAACACGTTAATTGGCAAATAACACTTAGTAATTACGTGCTTCAATCAATGAGTAACATTTAATCAACAAATACAATTCCAACATGTGGCACATTTGAATAAATCATTTAACAACAATTTGGAACCCTCACCTTAACTAGGGCAAGGTTGTGTGAAGGTTTCGATGTCAGCGTCTCGACTTGGTCACCGCCGATCCCGAGGTAAATATAATTTAACTTTTAATTATTAAAATCAATTTTGACCAATTCACTTCTGTTATAAATAAGAAAGTAGTTTTTATATAACTAACAGGTAATTATTATAGCATTACGGCGATATGAACCTTGGTAATTGAAGTTCGAAAAGATATATATATTTTAGGTCAAAAAAACACGTGGGAAAACTTGGAAATTCGAGGATTTGAGATAGGTTTGAAGAAAATAAACTATCTTTTAAAGATTTCAATATGGAAGGTATTAAGATGGAAAAAATTTGCGGTAGGGTTTTGAGGTCGTTTGTTGTCGAAAGATATTTTTAGTGAGGTTCTTTTAGAAGATTACGACTTTGAAATTTAGTCTTGTATGGGTACAATTCCTTTACAAGATTTTAAGCGAGTCAAGTTTTGGAAAAATCAAGTTTGTTTGAACAGTAATTTCTTGATCGAGGGTTTTAAAAGTTTGCATGAGAAACCCTAAGGTTCATGATTTGATACAAATTAAGTTGGAAATCTTGTTTGGGAATTGGTACAGCTTTGCAATAATAGGAAAGCGAAACTTTCTTTTAGCAAACATTAAAACTTCGTTTTGGTTCAAAATTCAACAAACTTGTCCAAAAAAAAATTTTGAACTCAATTCCAGAATTTTCAAGTTGAATTTTCAGCGATTTCATTTGCTTGCTATGGCGTCTAGAAAATGAACTACTGGCGTCTGATATACCAAATCGAAAGCCCTATGAGTCTAGTTTTGAATGCTGTTGACACGATTTGGACTTATGAACTGTGAGATATGAGCATTCTATTCTGGACTGTTTTGTCAACTGTTTTCTGGAAAATTGCTAGTTTTGCACCATTTGCAAAATTCAATTTAAAACAGCGTGGTTAAGGTTCATTTTAATTTCCAGCATACCAATCAAGTTTATTAACACTTAATACATCCATTTAAGAACTCAAGAGCTCAGGCACATGATTTAAAAATTTGAACAAACTTCAACTAACAATGTCTCAAGTTTGGAAGCCACCATGACCGGTTCTCTTCTCCTTATTTTCTTTCCTATTGTAAAAATCAGTTTCCATTCAAAAAAATCAAGTTTGATGTCATTACATATTCAGTTTAAAACTGGCCGTGAATGATTCATGCAAAGAAAATGGAGACAAATAAGTTTTAAGGAGAATGCAAGGTTCAAGCTTAATCTAGTTAAAGTATTTAGTCCATGAAAGCTTCAACCAAGTCTAACCGGTCAAAATATACACATGCATGAACTAATTTCCACTAACTCTAACCAGAATAGATTCGGATAGAAATAGGGGAGAGCCCTTCAGCCCTCAAACGTTGGTCACAGCAAGGATTTAAGGAATTTTTTTACACAATAACAAGCACAAGAGAAATCCAACCTCATTAACTTATCATGCATGAAGTAAATGAAATGAAACCATCATCATGAAGCTTCGGGAAGCATAAAGAAAAACAAGAGCAGTTTTAATTAGATTGGCAAGCAGAAATTTTAACACGATTCTTGAATAAGCAAGGCTCAAAATTTGATCACAACCATCATTTCCAGCATAGATGCTCAAGAGCTTCAAGAGTTGAAAGCACCAACATGCATGAAATTATTTTAGTAATCAACCGAAATAAGTTCAAAATTTTCAATGCCAAGCTAATGTATCAAAATTCAGTTCATCATCAAGTCAAGCCGAGGCAAAATAGTGTTCAAAAGCAGTTCCAAACCCCTAGTTTGTTACAATCTCAACCATCAACATTCAAAGTTCATTGAGTAGTACAAATGGATGTTTAACCATTCTCAAGGATCATGCATGCAATAACTAATATGAAACTATCATTTTAAGGATTTGGTAGCAGAGAACTCAAGAATAATGCTCCTTGTTAGTCGATCAAATTTCCAGCAAGGTTTAAGAAGATACCCGGCAGATCATGACAAGATTCAAAGCTGTTCATCATATGCATGAATAGTTTATCCTTCAAGATAATATATTTTGAAAGGAAAAACTACTTCTTTGAGCTAAAAAGGATATAAGATGAATCCTACCTCCAACTAGCTTCAAGAACGGTTGAACAAGTATGAGGATAGGGCTACTCAAGTTCGGTTTCCAGCTACAAGAAACAAAACAGGTTAAGGATGGAAAAGGCTAAGCTGCCAAGGAAACTTTCCAAGAAATAAATGGTGTTTTACCTTTCCTTGCTCAAGAAATGGATGAAGTGAAAACAGCTTGGCTTTTCTCCAGATTTCCAGCTTAGCTCCAGCAACTTGCAACCAAGGTGAAGTTCTTGGGCAAGGCTGAAATAACCGAGTGTGAAACAAGAGGAAAAAGGGAGAGAGAGAGCTCTCGGTTGAGAGCTTTTGGAGAGGATTTTGTTGAAGTGAATGAGAGTGAGTTTTGGGAGAATGGAAGAAAGGAGTAAGTGATTTTTCTGGTGAGGATTTCGGGTAGCAAGTGGGGAAAATGCAGCTGAAGTTTGCTTGTTCAAATGGCCAAGGTTGGCTGAAGTGAGCAACCAAGTGTCCAACCTTCTTCATGCATTGGGCATGATTGAGGTGGAATAATCATTTGAAGTTTGAACCATTTGAAGAGGCTTCTCATGCTTGCCAAGCATGCTGGTCGGACATGGGGAGAGAAGAAAGGTACTTGTGCTGCCTGGAATTTCCAGCTTCTCCTTGACAATTGGCAGCCAAGGATTAGAAGAAGAGGCTGAATTCTTGCTGGAGTTTTGGAAAATTTTGCAGGTGATTTTGGAGGGAATTCATGGTGGTTTAAAGCTGTGAATTTGGTCCAATTGAGCTGAAGTGAAAGCGGCTCAATGGTGATTCAATTTGGTGGTTCATGAAATGGTTCAAGAGTGACAAAACTTCTAAGCTGAAAAGTTTTGTTAGTGTCCGAAATTTGGCTTGAATTTTTTTAACATAATCAAATTTTATTTGTAGAAGGATGTAGTTAAATCTAGTATAACTAATGATAGTGAGTCTTATTGCAATTAGTCTAGGGTTTCGAAATTTTAAGTACAACCTCAAGCAACAAAATTAATCATACAAAATCATTCCACCCATTGTTAAGGCAAAATTTTTTGCCCTTACAACCTCCCTACTTAAGAAATTTAGTCCTCAAATTATTACCTTTTCCGTTGAAGCTGGGTATCTTTGATTCATCTCCTCTTCTAATTCCCATGTGCCTCTTCTAAACCATGGTGTCTCAAAGGACTTTCACCAAAGGAATCTGTCTCTTTCTTAAAACTTTAACCTTCCTATCGACAATCTTCAAGGGTTTTTCTTGATAATTCAGGGATTCATCTAAGTCGACCTCTAGGGTTGGTAGAACATGAGATGGGTCCTTGTGGTACTTTCTCAACCACGATACATGGAAAGCGTTATGGATTAGTGCTAGGCTGTGACGGTTCAGTGATAAGCTACCTTTCCAATCCTTTGTGAAATTTTAAATGGTCCTATGTACCTCGGTTTAAGCTTCTTTCCTTTCCCAGACTTGAGGCTTCCTCTCAATGGCGTAACTCTCAAGAAAACTTCATCTCCAACTTGAAACTCTAAATCTTTCCTTCGGTTATCGGTGTAGCTTTTCTGGCGACTCTGAGCTACTTGTATCCTTTGACGGATCAGTTTAACTTTCTCATAGGCCGCTTCGACCCATGGTATTCTTTCAGCACCCAAAATCTTGCGTTCTCCCACTTCATCCCAGTATACTGGTGATCTACACTTTCTTCCGTACAACGCTTCATATGGAGCCATCTGAATGGAAGAATGGTAGCTGTTGTTATAGGCAAATTCCACTAGGGTCAAGTGTTGATCCCAACTACCTCCGAAATCCATGATACATGCCCTCAACATGTCTTCTAGGGTTTGTATGGTCCTTTCAGATTGTCCATCTGTTTGAGGGTGATAAGCTGTACTGAGATTTAACTTGGTTCCCAAGGCACTTTGAATCTGCTGCCGTCACGGAAATAAAGCGGGGATCTCATGCGACACTATACTTACGGTACTCCATGAAGCCTAACAATTTCATCCATATAAATCGGGCGGTTTCTCCATCTGATATTTCATATTAACTGGTAGGAAATGGGCTGATTTCGTCAACCGATCCACTATCACCCAAATAGCATCATGACCTCGACGGGTATGGGGCAATCCAGTGACAAAATCCATGGTAATCTGGTCCCATTTCCACTCAGGTACTTCTAATGACTGTAACAATCCTGAAGGTCTCTGATGTTCAGATTTAACTTGTTGACACGTTAGACAAGAGTATACAAACTGAGCTATGTCCCTTTTCATATTATTCCACCAAAAAAATTTCTTTACATCCTGATACATCTTGTTTCTTCCAGGGTGAATTGTATATTTTGACTTATGTGCATCAGCCATAATTTCTCTTTTCAGTTCATCCTCATCAGGCACTACCAATCGGTGTTTGATATCTCAAGATCCCATCACTCCCAAATTGAAATTAGGCAACTTCCTTCTTTCACTTTATTTACCCAATTACGTACAAGGGAATTCTTGCTTTGAGTCTCTTTAATCCGCTTTCGGTTATGGAGGAACTTAGGTCACACTTCCCAAGATCACTTTTCTTTGCTTTAAGTGGGTTCCAAGTGCGACCTCTTCTAACATTTTCCATTCCTTAACCATTAATCCAATCTGAATTTTTTCGCTTAAGGCATCTGCTACCTTATTAGCCTTTCACGGTTGATACTTAATGGTACATTCATAATCTTCTAGAATTCCATCCATCGCGTTGCCTCAAATTCAGTTCTTTTGGGAAAACAAATACTTAAGGCTTTGATGATGGTGTAAACCTCAAAACCACACCATATAAATAGTGCCTCTATTTCTTCAAGGTGAACACTATGGCGGCCAATTCAAGATCATGGGTGGGATAATTCTGTTCATGAGGTTTCAGTTTCCTTGAGGCGTAAGCCACTACTTTACCCTCTTGCATTAAAACACATCCCAGTCCTTCCTTAGATGCATCAGTATAGACCGAAAAACTCTCCTTCTCATTTGGCAATGTCAACCACGAGGGCTTTAGTGGTCGACTCTTAAGCTCTTGGAAGCTATTCTCGCATTTTGAATCCCAAATGAAGCATTCTTTCTAGTCAAATTGGTCAAAGGACTAGCAAGTTTGGAAAAATCCTGAATGAACTGCGGTAATATCCAGCCAACCCTAGGAAACTCTGGGACTTCCGTTGGATTCTCAGGCTGCTTCCAATCTACCACTGCTTTAACCTTAGCTGGATCCACAGCGATTCCTTTTTCAGAGATCACATGACCTAGAAAAGATACTTCTCTCAACCAAAATTTGCTTTTGCTAAATTTAGCATGACTTGTGCTCCTTCAAAGTCTGCAAAACTAATCTCAGATGTCGTTCATGATCTTCCTTGGACTTTGAATAAATTAAGATGTCATCTATGAAAATTACCACAAATTGGTCTAGGTAAGGCTTAAAACCCTATGCATTAAATCCATAAATGCAGCGGGGCATTAGTTAGTCAAATGGCATGACCGAGCTTCGTAATGCCATATCGAGAATTAAAGGCAGTTTTTGGAACGTCTTCCTTTCTAATCCTCAATTGATAATAACCTTGTCTAAGGTCAATCTTAGAAAACACTTCTGCCTCTTGCAGTTGGTCAAATAATTCATCAATGTGGGGCAATGGATATTTATTCTTAATAGTGACTTCATTTAATCCTCGATAATCAATACAGAGTCTTAATCCTCCATCTTTCTTCTTCACAAATATCTGGGGCTCCCCACGGAGACTCACTTGGCTTTATAAATCCCTTTATTAACAAATCTTGCAGTTGTAACCTCAGCTCCTTCAATTCAGCGGGTGCCATTCGATAGGGAGTCTTGGAAATAGGGTTTGCTCCAGGTGTGAGTTCAATCTTAAATTCAACATCTCGGTTAGGAGGTAAGGACTCTAATTCCTCAGGAAATACTTCTGGAAACTCACTCGCTATTGGTACATTCTCTAATTTCAATTTATCTTCTTGAGGGTTTATTAAGAAAGCTAAATATCCCCGAGCTCCCTTACTCAACATTTTTCGAGCTTGGAATCCCGAAACAAGTGCGGTGAAGGCTAATCCTTGTCGAGCATCAAATCTTAAGGTAGGTTCCCCTGGAATGTGAAATTCAACCACCTTCATTTTACAATCCAAGCTGTGCATGTAGTGGGCTAGACTATCCATTCCAGAATAATATCATATCCCTTAATAGGTAAGGCAATTAGGTCTGCTAGGATTTTCCTCTCACCTACCCACAATTCACAGTTCCTATAGACCTCATTCGCAATTAAACAAGAATCTTTCTTTGGGTTTGCGATTAGGTCATAAGACAAAAGAGTAGGCTTGACATCCACACCACATAAGAATTTAGGGTTGACAAAGAGTGACTAGCACTGGGTCAATTAAAATCTTAGCCAATCTATGGAAGAGGAAATAGTACCTTCTACCACTCCAAGCTGGGTGGTATCTCGATCATTAAGGGAATAAATCCGACTGGCACCACGGGCGATTGCCTTTGTCGGTTGAGGGTTTTGGGTTTGGCGTCGGTGCTTGTACCCGATTCTTGAGTCCGGCAGGCGGGCAATTGTTGATCATGTGCTCCGTGCTTCCACACACTAGGCATTTCCCCGCCTTCCTCCAACAGTCATTTTCATGGTGGTTTGCCTTACCACAGTATCCACAAGATTGGCGAGTTGACGGAGGTTGTCTTGCTTGGGACGGGCTACCCTTTTTGCCCCGTCCTTGGCCTGTGACCACTCGCTCTCCTCCGGGTCCTCTTCCGGCTTTCGGGGGCGGTTGACTTAGTTGACCTCCTCCTGTCTTCCCAAGACTAGGGTTGGATGGGGCTGGTCGTTTCTGTTCTGAAAGGCCTTGACTTGAGCCTTAGTACTTTCTACCCTTATAGCTTTCTCTAGGGCATCAGTGAATGTAGGTGTGTAGGCATTGCTAAGGCTTCACAATTTCTACATTGAGGCCTTGGATGAAGCGGGCACCCTACGGGGCTCGGTAGCAATCAATTCGGTGCAAATTTGGATAGCAAGTGAGCCTCATACTGGCCACACTTAAAGTTCCACGGCCAGTATGAACTCATCTTCTCTCCTCTCACGAACCATGGGAGGAAGATATTTTCATTAAATTCCACTGGTGAAATTAACCCACGTCCACGGGGTTTGATTCCTAACCCATTTTTCCCTTATTACGTTCCACCACTCCCGTGCTGCACCTTCAAACTGGAAAACGGCGAAAGTCACTTGCCGAACTTCCGTGTACCCTAGGGTCCCAAAAATGTTCACCATAGTTTCCAGCATTGCGCTATGCGGATTGGGTCCTCCGACAAACTTAGGTGGAGAGAATCTCTGAAACCTCTCTAATGCTCTATCATCTCCTAACTCTGGTCCCCGTTGGTCAGCCCTAGGTCCCTGGTCCTGACGGTCCATCACCCGTTCCAACAAATTCGTCATCCTGTTTAGGGCTTCTGCTATAGGGTCCCTCGGCTCCTGGCCTTGCTCTCGATTAAGGTGGGCAGTAGATGCCTCACCTTCCCCTTGGCCTTGAGCCTGCCTACGTGGTCTTCCTCTTCCTCTACCCCTTCCGTCCATTTCCTTTATCTATACACACATTTATCTATAAGTAATTATAAAGAAATAAAAGAAGGTATTTGCAACATAGTAAAACACCAAATAGCTCACGTTAATCATAAAACATCATACACCAAATTCTTACACAACATAACATGATGATCATAACATCCATGAAATAAAACACAACATCAGTCTAATACAATCATCCAATCAAAAGCAAAAGGGACCTCATTGGGAATTCAATCTCAACCCTAACTCATGGGGAGGTAGGAAAATCAGGGTCCTCAGAGGGATCACTAAGGGGGCTATAAGTAGGGGAAGCCTCCCTGTCTCCCTGATAATCAACATCCTCAATGTGTCCTGAAGACACCTGTCCAACGCTAGAGCTCTCACCGCCCTGGCCCTCAGAATGTATCTCTACAATATCCTCAATCATGGCCTCACAATTGGCCATGATACCAGCAGTGCAGTCACGCACGGTATCAGACAGACGAACAAAACGGTCGGCTACACCCTCGAGCTCTTGAATCCTAGCACGTAACCTCTCGTTTTCCGCCCTTAAATCCTCAATCTCAGCATTTGCCCTCTCAACCGTGCGGGCTAAAGTCTTCCTCTCCACGACGGCAAACACCACATGGTTGGGATATGCATAGTCCCTCGAGCACCTACAAGGGTTAGCCCTCGAGGCAGGGCTCCAGTAAAGGGTAGGGCCTCCCACCTCAAGCTGATATCGCACCTTAGGCATGGGCCCCCTAGGTGGGGCAGGACCTCCACTAGCTCCACGTCCAGCCATAACCTACAACCACAACCAATCTAGTAAGCTGCTTAAATAATTTATAACCACAGGTGTTACTTCTACCTTTCCAAAAATTAGGCCCTATAACCTTACAGGCCAATTTCTAACCTAAGCTCTGATACCACTAAATGTAGCGGCCCCACGACTCCCAAGGCGAACCCTGAGAACCGCGGCCACCGGCCTAGCTCACGCCAGGACTCAATCAATCAATTTGGACAACTCAAATATTTTTAAATGCAGCTATATGGTTCAAACTAAAATTCAACATCAACCATCTAGGATACACAATTCCTAGGTAATATTAACCAAAAGGATTTCAACATCATTAGTCTTAATAAGGGTAAGGTTACAATCAACAAAATCCAACCACCTCTCGAATCCTCTGCTCGAGTCAAACCTGGAATCACGGGAGGGAAAATATATGGGGTGAGCTTCACAAGCCCAATGAGAGTCCCAACACATAACAATTATCACATTAAGTAAAACATGCTTTCATTTAATCGATCATATAAGGAAAATTTTCACAACAGCATTTTTCCTTCAAAATTTCATGAAACATTGAATTTCAATATCACATTGGAAAGCATCAATAACATTCATTGTGGAAGGATACATTGCTTCCATGTTGTCAATAGCACTTCTTTTTGCTTCCCAATCTCAACCCCTTACACCGACTTGGGCCGACATCCAACATTCATTGGGTGGTGTACACTTTCGAGGTAACCTTTCATTTCATTCCCGGTCCGTGGCGTACCGACCAAAGCCCTACTTTCGGAATAGGCCGACTTCGCCTGGAGTTTGGGATCCCGGCCGAGCCAATTGCGGCACATTCGCAAAGGCTTATCACTCATGCACATTTAATAGGCACATACACAATTATGGTATTTCTAAATCATTTGTAAAATGAGAGGGGTCGCGATAACACACACGATCTCCTCCTTTTTGATCAATGGTTTCGAATATTTCAACCAAGACATCATATATTATTCAACATTAACACGTTAATTGGAAAATAACAATTAGTAATTACGTGCTTCAATCAATGAGTAACATTTAATCAACAAATACAATTCCAACATGTGGCACATTTGAATAAATCATTTAACAATAATTTGGAACCCTCACCTTAACTAGGGCAAGGTTGTGTCGAAGGTTTGATGTCAGCGTCCTCGACTTGGTCACCGGCGATCCGAGGTAAATATAATTTAACTTTTAATTATTAAAATCAATTTTGACCAATTCACTTCTGTTATAAATAAGAAAGTAGTTTTATATAACTAAGGTAATTATTATAGCATTACGGCGATATGAACCTTGGTAATTGAAGTTCGAAAGATATATATATTTTAGGTCAAAAACACGTGCATTTAGGAAAACTTGGAATTTCCGAGGATTTGAGATAGGTTTGAAGAAAATAAACTATCTTTTAAAGATTTCAATAACGGAAGGTATTAAGATGGAAAAAAATTTGCGGTAGGGTTTTGAGGTCGTTTGTTGTCGAAAGATATTTTTCGTGAGGTTCTTTTTAGAAGATTACGACTTTGAAATTTTGCGTCTTGTATGGGTACAATTCCTTTACAAGATTTTAAACGAGTCAAGTTTTGGAAAAATCAAGTTTGTTTGAACAGTAATTTCTTGATCGAGGGTTTTTAAAAGTTTGCATGAGAAACCCTAAGGTTCATGATTTGATACAAATTAAGTTGGAAATCTTGTTTGGGAATTGGTACAGCTTTGCAATAATAGGAAAACGAAACTTTCTTTTAGCAAACATTAAAACTCGTTTTGGTTCAAAATTCCAACAAACTTGTCCAAAAAAAAAAAATTTTGAACTCAATTCCAGAATTTTCAAGTTGAATTTTTCAGCGATTTCATTTGCTTGCTATGACGTCTAGAAAATGAACTACGGCGCGTACGATATACCAAATCGAAGCCCTATGAGTCTAGTTTTGAATGCTATTGACGGCACACGATTTGGACTTATGAACTGTGAGATATGAGCATTCTATTCTGGACTGTTTTGTCAACTGTTTTTCTGGAAAATTGCTAGTTTTGCACCATTTGCAAAATTCAATTTAAAACAAGCGTGGTTAAGGTTCATTTTAATTTCCAAGCATACCAATCAAGTTTATTAACACTTAATACATCCATTTAAGAACTCAAGAGCTCAGGCACATGATTTAAAAATTTGAACAAACTTCAACTAACAATGTCTCAAGTTTGGAAGCCACCATGACCGGTTCTCTTCTCCTTATTTTCTTTCCTATTGTAAAAATCAGTTTCCATTCAAAAAAATCAAGTTTGATGTCATTACATATTCAGTTTAAAACTGGCCGTGAATGATTCATGCAAAGAAAATAGAGACAAATAAGTTTTAAGGAGAATGCAAGGTTCAAGCTTAATCTAGTTAAAGTATTTCGTCCATGAAAGCTTCAACTAAGTCTAACCGGTCAAAATATACACATGCATGAACTAATTTCCACTAACTCTAACCAGAATAGATTCGGATAGAAATAGGGGAGAGCCCTTCAGCCCTCAAACGTTGGTCACAGCAAGGATTTAAGGAATTTTTACACAATAACAAGCACAAGAGAAAGCCAACCTCATTAACTTATCATGCATGAAGTAAATGAAATGAAACCATCATCATGAAGCTTCGGGAAGCATAAAGGAAAACAAGAGCAGTTTTAATTAGATTGGCAAGCAGAAATTTTAACACGATTCTTGAATAAGCAAGGCTCAAAAATTTCGATCACAACCATCATTTCCAGCATAGATGCTTAAGAGCTTCAAGAGTTGAAAGCACCAACATGCATGAAATTATTTTAGTAATCAACCGAAATAAGTTCAAAATTTTCAATGCCAAGCTGATGTATCAAAAATTCAGTTCATCATCAAGTCAAGCCCGAGGCAAAATAGTGTTCAAAAGCAGTTCCAAAACCCCTAGTTTCGTACAATCTCAACCATCAACATTCAAAGTTCGTTGAGTAGTACAAATGGATGTTTAACCATTCTCAAGGATCATGCATGCAATAACTAATATGAAACTATCATTTTAAGGATTTCGGGTAGCTTAGAGAACTCAAGAATAATGCTCCTTGTTAGCCGATCAAATTTCCAGCAAAGGTTTAAGAAGATACCGGCAGATCATGACAAGATTCAAAGCTGTTCATCATATGCATGAATAGTTTATCCTTCAAGATAATATATTTTGAAAGGAAAAACTACTTCTTTGAGCTAAAAAGGATATAAGATGAATCCTACCTCCAACTAGCTTCAAGAACGGTTGAACAAGTATGAGGATAGGGCTACTCAAGTTCGGTTTCCAGCTACAAGAAACAAAACAGGTTAAGGATGGAAAAGGCTAAGCTGCCAAGGAAACTTTCCAAGAAATAAATGGTGTTTTACCTTTCCTTGCTCAAGAAATGGATGAAGTGAAAACAACAGCTTCTCTCAGATTTCCAGCTTAGCTCCAGCAACTTGCAACCAAGGTGAAGTTCTTGGGCAAGGCTGAAATAACCGAGTGTGAAACAAGAGGAAAAAGGGAGAGAGAGAGCTCTCGGTTGAGAGCTTTTGGAGAGAGTTTTTTTTTTGTTGAAGTGAATGAGAGTGAGTTTTGGGAGAATGGAAGAAAGGAGTAAGTGATTTTTCTGGTGAGGATTTCGGGTAGCAAGTGGGGAAAATGCAGCTGAAGTTTGCTTGTTCAAATGGCCAAGGTTGGCTGAAGTGAGCAACAAGTGTCCAACCTTCTTCATGCATTGGGCATGATTGAGGTGGAATAATCATTTGAAGTTTGAACCATTTGAAGAGGCTTCTCATGCTTGCCAAACATGCTGGTGGGACATGGGAGAGAAGAAAGGTACTTGTGCTGCCTGGAATTTCCAGCTTCTCCTTGACAATTGGCAGCCAAGGATTAGAAGAAAGAGGCGGCTGAATTCTTGCTGGAGTTTTTGGAAAATTTTGCAGGTGATTTTGGAGGGAATTCATGGTGGTTTAAAGCTGTGAATTTCGGTCCAATTGAGCTGAAGTGAAACGGCTCAATGGTGATTAAATTTGGTGGTTCATGAAATGGTTCAAGAGTGACAAAACTTCTAAGCTGAAAAGTTTTGTTAGTGTCCGAAATTTGGCTTGAATTTTTTTAACATAATCAAATTTTATTTGTAGAAGGATGTAGTTAAATCTAGTATAACTAATGATAGTGAGTCTTATTGCAATTAGTCTAGGGTTTCGAAATTTTAAGTACAACCTCAAGCAACAAAATTAATCATACAAAAATCATTCCACCCATTGTTAAGGCAAAATTTTTACGGCCCTTACATAGAATCCCTCAAATGATAATTGGAAAATTATTGATTAAATTCTAGCAGAAGTTTCACGTCTAAGGTGATACTACCTATGTGGGTAACATTTGATAAAACTGAAATGGAGGACAGAGAAATTTAAGCGTTGAATTGTGAGCTTTGGTGAAAAGTGCTTCTTAACATATTTTCTAATTACCTTTTTATCTTGCAAAAATCATATTATTACATTATATTTTCTACAATATAGTTTGTTAGATTTATAATCGATAATCAAATAAATGTGTGTAGAATTGAAATGTTTTAAGTTTAAACATGATAGGATGTATTATTCTTATATTATGTTAGTTTTTAAGTATTACTTTTTGATTCTAATTTAATGTATGTTGAAATGGAAGTGTGTTTATTTATGAGATAGTGTATGTAGTGTATGTGTAAAATTATATGTCTGAAAGAAGAAAAGTATATGTTGTGCGGGATTGATAGGAAAATTATATTGAAAAGCGTATGTTATAGAATATATATTTGGGCTACGCGTGCAAACATACAAAAAAATTAAAAAAGTAAGGGCATTGTTTGGATCTTTTATTCATCTTTTTTTGAAATAGGAGTTTAAAAAAGTGTTTGGATAGTTGTAAATAAAAACATTAGAGACCGAGAGATTCCATACTGCTTCATTTGTCTTGGCATGGTTTGCAACTGCCAGGTTAGAGTCCATATAAAAAATAAGGTGACACATGGAAAGTACAGATGGCTTAGATTGTGATGACCCCACCTCCCCCTAAGGCGAATCAAAGGGTTCGGCGGATCGCCTGCCCATCTATCGCTAGGACTCACTACAATTCCTCTATTTATTACAATTCAAGATCTCTAAAGTGATGATTACATTTCCAACTAAACCAAACACACTATAAGTCCAACCATCCAAGATTACAATTTGTACAAGAGATAATCTGACCAGTCACTACAGTTCTCAAATAAATTAAAGTTTGAACTTCAATGGATACAGTTCCCAAACAAATTATAATGTCAATCTCAAATATTTACAACAGGTACTCCACTAATTTACATTCCACAAGTTAATCAAATTTGAATATATACATGGGATTCCAGCCAGTTACCCTAATGAATTAATACAAGTGATTTCCTTCACCTCAAACCCTGTGGAGGGGAAATAAAATATTTTGGAGTGAGTTAAAACTCAGTGAGTGTCCAGTGAAAACAAGACAATTCACGCTTTATCAAATTCATGGACAATCGACTTAAATAGCATTTTGTAAAACATTCGAGTCTTTAAGAGTATAACATGTAAGTTGAGAATATGGTCACATATTCACATTGAAAGTATTTAAGAAACTTTTCATTTTAAAAGATACAGGAAACAATAATTCATTAAACAACCATTCCATAAACACTTCATTTAACAATCAATAATGCAGTAAACAATAATTCAATAAACAATAATTCAAAGAACGATAATTCAATAAACATTTAGTTCAAATATTGAAAGGATATGGGTGCTCACTTGGAGCTATTTCCACCTTATAACTTCCAATAAACAATCCCTTATATTTTTCCACCTTATAACCTCCGAATTCTCACCTAATGACCTCCAAAACGATAAACAACCCCCTATCTTGATCTCACCTTATGTCCTCCAAAACGATAACAATCCCCTCATTTAACTTTGAACATTGAATATAGTACTCAAGGCCTTTCAGCAAAGAGTTTTGAACTTTGCACTTAACATTGGTAAGTTATTACTCAGGATTGTCCAACTGATCCGATCTCGCGAAGGTGGGTCTAGGATAAGCTTTTGGCTTACCTGACCTCACGATGGTGGATCAAGGATAGGGTTCCAGCGAAGAGTGAGTTCAGTTCAGTTGATGCGATAAAGTACACATCAGCCTACAAACATACACATTTAACAAACAATCATGCACAGGCAATCTTCTGAGTCAAGCAAGTCACATAGTTGAACATGTTTTCACTTAGAAATCATTTTGTAAAATTCATTTCATTTATAATCATCTCAATAGATAATTAGATGAAATAATGTTTGGAAATGATTTTAATTATAAACATGAGTTTGGAAATGATTTTATTTGTAAACATGAGTTTGAAAATAGAGTTTAGAACTCAAGTTTGGTAAGTTTAGAAATCAAGACTAAAAATCAAGTTTGATAATGATCCATATTCTAAAATCAAATTTGGCAATCATTCTTAGAATCAGGTCATAAAAATCATTTCATTTGTAAACATTAATCAAATATTTTATTTGAAAATCAAGTTTAAATCACTCACAACATTCATAAATCATTTTACTCGAAAACAATGGAAACCATCTCTTATAGGAACAGGAATAAACCTTTTCAATTGTAAATAGATTGGAGCACTCACTAACAGTTTATATCACATTTATTTAGATAACATCCCAAGCAACAAATCACACTTCGATTAATTAACTTAAATGCACTTATAAATTATTTCAAAAGTAAATCAAATTGTTATACTTGTAAACCAATGCAAGTCAATAGTAAATTAGTAGTAAAACGCTTCACAAGTGATTTCCTTGAAACAGTAGTAACACAAAAATGTCATAGGGGAACATTCCTTTAAAACAAGTTAGAACAAAACAGTAGTAAAACTATCAATTGGAAAGAGTTTGGAACACTCACCGAATTAAACAAAGTAACATCAGGCGTTCATACCCAAATCTCCTTTGTTTCTTTCTTTCAAGTCTAATAGCAAATGAAATGAAAAGCATTTAGGTTCACTACCCCAAACAAGGAAGACCAAATGCATATGCTAGTTGTTTCTTTGTTTGATAACAATCACAATTTGGATGCTTAAAAATCATAAGAGGTCTAATCCAAAGCATGAATGTAAAACAAATAAAGAATCTTATAAACATAGTAGAATCATGAGTTAAGTAGGTTGGAACACGGCAAGGGTGAATACGAGTCAAAAGGAATAAAAGAAGCCATTGTAGAAAGAAAATGAAAATCAACAGGTTTGCCACCCTTCAGTGTTTTAATCATAACTATGGCTATAGTTATTGGATTGGGGTGAATTTTATGGAATTTCGAAGCTTAGATATAGAGCTACAACTTTTATGAAGAGGTCAAACCTCAAATCATACTTAATTAAGGTCGAAATGAGCAAAATCAGAGATACCAGAAACCTATCGAATCAAAACAAGCTGACTGAACAGTCTTCAGAGAACAGCTATAACTCAGAGTAGAAAAATCAAAATCAAGCTCCGTCAGTGGTGTTTAAAACTAGATTCATAGACCTTTCTATTGGTGTAAAGTTTAGGCTCTAGTTCAATTCCTATAATCACCAGCAAGTTCGAGAATTTGACTGAATTTCATTTTTGATTTCATGTCAAAGTTCATTTCCTACATGATTTGTATAAGCAACCTTTCAAGAATTATTTCCAACTCTTAGTAGGGTGTTTAACATGCTAAAACATCAAAAAAAGCCATCAATAAAACATCACAAAATCATAGGCATTTCATCAAACACATGGAGGGTAGAAACAAAACCCTAAGTTCAAGTTTCCAAACACAAGAAATTCTTCCACAACTTTTCCTCCTAAACAGCTTCAAACACTTCAAACTCAACTAACATGCATCTTCCTTAAATTTAAAGATCACTAAAGCATAGATAATACCTTGAGAGTTGAGAGAGAAAACCACCCAAAAAGCTCCAATTTTCCAATCAAGCTTGATGATCAAGTAACAATCTAACCTAGGGTTTGTTCTTGGAAAGTTTTCCTCACTTAAAATTGAAAGATTCAAGCTTAGGGTTTTGGGTGATTTCCTTGTTCTTGTGGCTGGCCAAGAGAGAGAGAAAAGGAGGGAATTTTGGTTCAAATTTTTGAAGACAAGAGATTAAATAAGAAACTTAAGTCAAGGTCTTGTAGATGGTTGAAAAGTGTCTCAATTTAAGCCATGAATTGGGATAAAATCTATACATTTATCCTCTAATCCCTCAATTTAAAATATAACCCACTTAATACCATATAAGTTTTATGTGTTTGGCTACATGAAACATGTAAAATGTAACTCTAATTAACGCCATACAATGCATACAAAATAAAGTACTTAAAGGAAAATATTGCAATTAATGATTTCATAGTGCAATCAAATTCATTTTTTTCTAGGGTTCTCGCAAGAAATATAAGCAAATAATTCAAGAAATTTTGGGTCCTCACACAGATTAGCTAACCGTTGTAATAATTAACAATAGAAAGCCTGTGAAGACGAGTTACTTTTCCCAAACCACTGTAGTGGCCTCCATTTACTTATCCACAGTACCTCCGGTCTCTTTCATGCTCTCTTTGGAAATATGCTCTCTTCAGATCCACCACTGGTTACAAGCAGATCGTGGTTGCCGTTTCATCGAGATGATTGTGTTTTGATCAAGATACAATTTTGCTGGTTCATGTTTGTGGATTTGGCCACTATCTTATCAGGAATTGAACTCCACCATCACAACTGTTCGTTGCTTTACTTCTGATTGTGGATTACAAGTAAGCATAAAAATTCTACGGGAATAATTCCCTCATCATTTCTGTCATCTTTTCTATTTGTAGTTTTCTTACAAAACCTACAAGACTTTCTCTCCAATTCCTTTGAATTCAGGTGCATAACTTTTAGTTCTTGAGTTCATTTTAGTTTAGTTTCTTGAATCGACTTGTTGTACATTTTCTCGGCGTATAACAATGACATTAGTGAAATCTTGTTGTTTCCATTTTGACAACTGATGACCTTTTTGTTTGATTGTAGATTTGGAACACTACTACCAGTTCCTCTCCTATCATAGCTCTTTCTTCTCCTTTGACTTTAATTTTTATTTTTCATTTTTTTCATTTTTTTCATGTACTGATTTTGGATGTAGTATTTTGTAGAGACCATCTTATGATCTAGTATGATTACAAGTTGTAATCTAAAAACTAGATTCACCAAGACAACTCTGATGATTACAAGATTAATCTAAAAGTGTTTAATTTTTCTTCCTCTAGATTAATGTGGGCATTATTTGAAATATTTACAGTTTGAGTAGGAGTGAAATTGTATATATAGTTTAGTTGAGTCAAAATTGTAAAGCTCAAAGTCTATATATTTATTAATTTATTAATTTTTTTGCATCAAAAACTTGGGTAGAAATTTGAATGGAGGTTAAGAACTTCTTTTTTTCTTCCAAGATTGTAAAGGAATGAAGTATGTTATGTTGTTCAATATTCAAAATTGATTTGCCATTTTGCTTGTGGATTGTTAGATAAGCTAGCCGATTGGAACCAGTTTATGAGGAATTAGTGAACAATTATACCCAAAGAAAATGCCAATTCACCATGTTAAGGAACTTGCATGCGTAAAGGGTTAGGAACAGATCACAACCCGAGAAAAAAACTTGTTTAATTGGAAAAGCAAACAATAATGACCAGGAAATTTGAGAATATGAGTTCATAGTAAGAAAATTCAAGACCATTTCTAGTAAATTGCTTTCATGTGCTTGGTTTCTATTAACTATGGCCTCAATATTCATCACTTTGTTTCTTGGTTGATCAAATTTATAGAGGAAAATGAGGAATTAAAAGTGTTACATTAGTCTTTCTGGAAGCTGGTTTTTATCTATTATTACAGAAGGCTCTTGATTAGGGCATAAGTGTTTTAGCTATCTCTCTGTGGATATTCATTCGTTGATGCGCTTGACAAAAAGGAAGCAAATCAATTGTGAGTGTAGACCTACTTCCATTTTCCACTTTATAATTACAACTTCCCATCTATGCAGTACCTCATGTTGTTGTTCTTCTGTTTCGGGGTTCTCCTATTAGCTGCACATCGGACTGCACTGTTGACCAGTCAACTAACTCCAATGAGTATTAGCAACTTCAAAGAAAATGTGAGTTTCCTTGATAGAAATATTTGAGTGATTGAACATTCCGACATACTTAGCTTGGTAGAGTATGATTGTCCACTTCGTGATGTAAGACATGGCTGAGAAGTTTGAATGGACACCTAAAATGGATAATCACTTCATTGATACCTATATTGCCTTCGAGAATACATGTAAATGGGACAAACACAGAACCCTCAAATAAATTTTGCCTAAATAGCTGAACACCTGCATGAAAAGCATTCAATTCAAGTCATTGGACCTTAGTTCCAATCAAGGTTCTATTGGTTCAAAAAAAAAAAAAAGGCACATGTTTTGCTCATTTCATGGGATGTCCAGCAAATCCGACACGGGACTGGCTGGGAAGAGGACACTAGAGTTTCATTGCTACCAACAAGCATTGGGAGGCCTTGGAAGCGGTGAGCATACACCCATTCCATCTATATGGGCTTATCTATTGCAGTACCATCCTTAGTTACTAAATACATACATCAATCCTGCTTGTTCTTGGCCGATCAATAGCTATGGTCCATCAATTTCATAACTTGTCCCATTTTATTCATGTAGATGGATTTTTTTTGATGGATTTTGCTATAATGGTACACTACGTTACTACTTTTTAGTGCTTTGAAAAAGCTGTCACATAGATTCTTTATTTCTGCTCATGTGTATTGTACATGACATAAATGCTAATATGCCATCCTGCATAAATTTTCTGATTGACTTTGGTGATGGGTTTATGGGCTTATGGTAGGATGGATGAAGTCTGTCCTTTCCATTTATTGAATTTACATGTTGCTTTTAGATTATTTTAGTCTATCAAGTTCTCTAGTATGTATAAACAACTGTCCTGATCATAGGCTCCATGTGTTTTCCCTTCTTTCTCAGTACTTGCGGCCATGTCAACAAAGATTATGCCTTTTTCAAGGAGCAACGGGCTGTACAAGCACTTCAACCTGTTATTCTTGGAAAGACCACAACATGACTCCTTGCACGGTCTGCCAGCCAGCCCGTTCCTCTTGAGCAACATCCTAGTGCCAGCTCTAACTCAAGGAAGAATTGAAAAGGCAAGGCCATTGCCTCATCTTCTTCCCAGCCCCCAACCGATAGCTGTCCATAGGAAGCAAACAATGTGTACTACATCTCGCCGGACCTAAGAGTGGTGACTGCTGACTAGGAAGAGGCCAGCAAGTAGTTTGGCAACTTTCGATAAGCAGGAGAGCTCTAGAGGGACCAAATAAACCAGAACATTTGGGGATAGGATGGAAGATGCATTAAGCAAGATAAGCAAGGCATGGATGGACAGAGAGGAGATGTACAAAGTTGAGCATGTAAGGATATTATCGAAACTATAAAGATCCTCGATGATTGGAAGTTGGAAATATTCCTATTTCTTTAAGAATCTAACCTTGGCCAATGCATTCTTTTTCTCCGGTACAACGAAGCCAAACAGTATGCATATGTTCTAAAGCATACGCACAAGAAAGGCGGCATATGAAACTACCCTAGAACTGAAACAAATGTATTGTGTATGTTCTTGTTATTGGTTTTGCTTGTTTGATGTACTAAGTATGTTATGTGTTTTATTTGTTGGACATTTGATGAGGCATAGGCTGCATGACTCGTTCATTTTTTTTTTTCATGAACTGTCTTATGATAAAGACAGTTGACAAATTTTCTAGGCTCTTTCAATCATCCTTAGTTACAGGGTAGGTCGTTGTGTCTTCATTTTTTCTCTCTGTTTATTTCTAGGTTTAATTGATATTGGTATGGCTGTCACGCCCCATTTTTCAAAAGGAAGAGGGAAAGAAAACCTCGTCGTTTCGGGTTTTTAATTGAAAAAAAGGTTTTTTAGTTAAAAATTGATTTTTTGAAAAATAAAAAGAAATGGGTCATGGGACTACAAAAATGTGACGATTTGGACCCAAAAACAAAAGTCTAGAAAAGGGTTTCTAGAAAAGTTTGGAGTCGCCACTTGGTATGGAGTTTAGGTGTACCAAGTCACCCAAAAATTTTAATTAATGAAAATAAACTAAGAAAACCCTTTTAGGCGACTCAGGTCTTTGAAAACTAGAGAAAAGGTTCGGGGTCACTGGTTGAAAGAAGGGAAGGCAAAGATTCGATGTTACTCGTCTCTAAGACACCCTTCTAACCTAGGCAAAGCTAGTTGCGTGATTTAGTTAAAAATTTCCTAATTCTAACTTTAAAATTTATCACCTTTGGATGTTATCTATATGGATGCAAAACCTAAATCTAATGTTGGGTTGGGAGGGGCAAAATGTCTCCTTGAGGTTTGATTGGAATTGATCACATTAGTTGTGTCATCCAAATTTGATCCCTCGAGGAGGTCACGAAAAATGCAAATGATGAGACTTCGAAAAAAAGGAAAACTAGGGTTTCAAAGAAATGCAATTTTATAAAATCTCAAGGGAAAAGAAATTGGATTTTTGAAAAGATCAATTTTAAGTACAAAGAGGAACTTGAATTTTCAAAAGATGCAATTTTAAGAAAAATGGATTTTGACTTTGAATTGCTAAACATGAAGAAGAAACTTGATTTTTTAAAGAACGATTTTGATAGAATTTAAAATAATGCACATGTATGTCCTAAAGAGGGATAATGCAATATAATGGGTGCGGGGGACTAAATTCGTGACTTCAAATCTTCCTTTTTGTAGAAGGAAATAAAAGCGTGCTAAGGATAGGAAGCCATACTCGCTCTTTTCCCTAACTCAAAGAGTAATGCTCTAAAATGCGCTAATCTATTTTTTGACGAAAAAGAAAACTAAATGAGATGTTTCGCATACGGGATGGGAGAAAAATAACATGTAAAATGGACAAGACACTCTAAAAGTGAAAAGTGTGTGAAATTTGTATCTAATGCATGAGCGGCCTTAGGGTCTAGCATTGGACTAGATCTAGTCTAAAGTTCTCACTAACATTGGATTAGTGAAATCGAAAGGAAAAGCCACAACTAGCGTTGGACTAGTGTGGTGACGTCAATACATTTACACAATAAACATGTAGACATGATAATAAAGCAAGTAACATATAAAACACATAAACATAGAACACATATGCATAATATCTAAATGCAAAACCTAGGAAAGCGATAAACACATAAGCATTCAAACACACAAATAAAAGCATATAAAACCTAATTATTACATTGGGGAAACCTATATACAATTCTAGAGGGGGAAACCAAAATAATAACCTATCTATTACAACTTGGCATTCAAGGCCTCCAAATAATTTACCCAAAATTTAAATAAAATAAATAAAGACTAAAAAAGAATAAAAACAAAGGAAAACTTAATTTAAACATGCAAATTCATGCAAAAACACATAGGAGCACATAATAAAGGTAGAGAAGTTACCATCCCTTGATGTGATGTTTCAACTGAATGCCCAAATGAGGGGAATGGCTAACTAAGACTCAATGTCAACAAGAGGGGATCAAGGCACCAATTTAAAGGAAAAATCAATCAAGAATTCAAAGATGAGATATTAAAACAAACTATGCAAGCAACATGGATAAGACTGGAAAACATGAATACTAAGGTAAGTTTAGAATCAAAGGCAGAAAATAGCCACAAAACAGAAAAAAGCAGAGAGGTTCATGTGGAGGGTTGGACCGTGCAGCAACAAGGTTGGCGTTTCATGCAAGGATATTGAAGGAAGCGGATTTGGAAATGTGGGTGCAGCGTAACCTCCCGCGTTTCATCCCATCTTTAAAATTCCAGGAAGATTGCATCCAGTTTTTCCAATCAAAACACCAATACAACACCAGAGACAGCAAGATCAATTTCAAGGGATAAATATTATCATTCAGATCACATAAAGACGAGCTAAACCCAAAACAGTCGAATCTTAAGCATTAACATCGTCAAGTAGGAAGAAAAGGGGAGAAAAGAAACTATCGAGAATAGAAAGCGGGCGTTCTGAGAGATCAGCGTAAGTACTCAGCGTTTCTTCACATCTTCAAACATTCAAAGAAAGCGGAGGATTCGCTGGATCAGTCCGTAAGATCCCCGCGTTTCTTCACATATTCAAAGCGTGAAGAACGTTTTTCCAGAAATTTTGCAGAAAACACAACAAAATCAACACAGAAACATCTGACATTTGTTTTTTAAATGTAAAAACAAATCTATGAGTTTTACCAAGACTATATAAACACAACCATACTCATACTATAACACATAATCATCATCATTATCATAAAAAAAAACTCAAACAACACAACCATGGCCTTGGTTCCACCAAAAGGCCCAACTTTTCAGTGATTTTTCGATCAAAATAAAGCAGATAAGGTAGAGGGAAACTACCTGAGTCAGAAGCTTTACAAAAAACGGACCAAAACTCCAAACAAAATGATCTTCACTCTCAAAAGAAAAAGCCCTAGCTTTCTTTTCTCTCCTTTCCCCTTTTCTTTTCTTTTGATTCATTTGTATCTTTCTCTTTTCTTTACTTTCCTCACTCCAATTCGCCTTCCTCAGCCTTTTTTTTCCCTCCTCTTACTCAGAAAACCTAAAGAGCTATTTATAACCCATTTACCCTAGAACCAAAGGCTTGGATGCATTTAGGGTTTGTTGGTTGATTTTTGATCATTAGATGGGGTGTTATGGATTAAGGGTGAGTTAGGGATTAACTAAATAGGTTCCTTGATGCTCTCAAGGTGCAGAAAATACAGCTGGAAATGAGGAGAAAATGGCTGGAAAAATCACGCGCGTATTTTTTTTTAACCTCTGATCAGGTTACGTGGACCACTCCGCGTAACATGTCCGTGTTTCGGTTCTAAGCCCTTTCCTTTTTTTTTTAAACCCTGCAAAAATAAGAAAATATGTTATAATAAATAAATAAATACTAATAGATAAAAACATGAGGTAATAATTGAAAGAATCAAAAATTTGGTGTCTACAGCTTGTCCCTCTTTGTCTGAGTTTTGAAGAAAGTCTAGACAAAGACATAGACACCAAATGCTTACCTGGTTTCGCTGGTTGTATCTGAACCGTTGTAAACAACAGGAATGTTAGATTGCCAATTTCCAAACTAAAAATGCGTAATGGGACCAAACTCGTATAGAGTTGCCTACGTATCTCGCCATGAGAATCAGGTCAAACGTAATTCAAATGCAAATGAACTGCGATGAAATGATCTTGAATCTTGTAAAATTCGAGCGGAGATAGAAGGGTCTTGGTGGGCCTGAGACTCAGGAATTTAAATATTAAAGCCAAGAATAAAATTAAATGCAAGAATTGGGGTAGAAGGGTGTGAAACTCCAATGAGAATTTAAATATTCAAGCCAAGAATAAAATTAAATGCCATGAATTGGGGTAGAAGGTGCGCGGCGGACGCTGAGACTCACCAACAAAAATATAAATATTCAAGAAGGGAAGATAGGAGGGTGTCCGTGAAGGTTGAGACTCATATGAGAATTTAAAATATCAAGAATGGGAGATAGGAGGGTGCCAGGTGAGACTCACCAACAGAATTTAAAATATCAAGAAGGGGAGATAGAAGGGTGCCCGGCGGAGGCTGAGAACTCCAGAATTTAAAATATCAAGAAGGAGATAGAAGGGTGCCCTGAGAATTTAAAATATCAAGAAGGGAGATAAAGGTGCAGTGGAGGTTGAGACAACAACAGAAATTTAAAGGGGAGATAGAAGGATGAAGCAACAACAGAAATTTAAATTGAAGCAGGGGGAATAGAAGGGTGCCCGGCGGAGGCTGAGACAGCAACCAACATGAATTTAAAATTCTTTTCAAATTTAGACTATTCAGTGGGACTGGACCCAAACCTAAATGACTAGATGGGAAAATGCAAATATGCCCTAGGTCTAAATTGCTGGTGGGATTGAACCCAAATCTAGACACTAATGGGAGAAATGGAAACATAAATTCTGGATTGCCAGACTTTGAAAAATAAAACACAAGCTGTTCAAACATGATAAATGTAAAATGCAAGTAATGATGCATTCAGTGAAATGTTGCATTTCTGATTTTTGATTTTCTTGTCTTGAAAAGTAAGTGATTGATAGGAACAGTGACTTCTCTTCCTTTTTTTTTCAAGAATTGATGGATTTTGGAAATTTGAAGAGTATAACTGAAACCTTTCCTCTCCAGGGTTGAAACAAATACACATATGTTGCCATCCTCTTGATCTGCAAACCTTTTCCGGCAAAAATTAATTTTTGAATGCATTGTCCAAAATTGGAGATCACTTCCCTCAAAATAAAATTGCCCCAGTGTCGAATGAATCGTTAATCCTGCAGAAGTCATGAAATATTAACCAATTAGTCTATGGAAATTCAATTTTTTCTTTTTCTTTTTAATCATAAAGTGCAAAAAATTCTCTTGTGATCACAGCTGTTAGCCATTAAAATGACTAAAACGTATGAGAATCATGCGATAAAACACATTCATTAGATAATCGTGCTCATGAAACATTGCTTGTTTTCAAATGGTAGGAAGTATTCATCAAAACAAACTATGGGATTGAAATAAACCATGCGATCTTGGAAATCCAAATCCTCATAAACCAGGCAAAACATTATTATGCAATTATTCAATTTGCATCAAGTACTCATAATATCAAGTAAAAGAGAGACAATTATACCTCAATTTTAACAATTCAAACTTGATTTCTCACTTTCACCAAATTTTGCAATCAAACGACTCATATAGTCAATTCAAACTTGCCTTTTCCACAGTTTTCTCAGATTTTACTGCTAAAAAGGATTTGCTGAAACACATCTTCTTACTCAAATTGCAATAATGCCTTTTGACACGAAAATCAATACTTTTAGGTGAAGACTCCCGATTACTCGACATATGCCTTCTTGCTCAAATAGTAAAAATGTCTTTTGACGCGAAAATCAACACTTTTAGGTGAAGATTCCCGGTTACTCAACATTTTACTTGTTCGAACTGCTTTGCATACTCATAATTCAAGTACCGTTTTACGCGAAAGTTAACATTTGTAGATACTAAACCTCCGGTTACTTAGTACTAGAATCATTGGAGTAGAACTTTAGTTCTCACTTTGCTTCTTTTTCTTTTTCTCTTTCACTTTTTTTTTGGCATATCAATTGAAAAATGATCATTTTCCAACTATATCAATCATTTTCTTACAAAATCTAATAAAAGAAGAAATCTCATTTAATAGGAAAAAACTGAGGCATAATTTTCCTATTTTACAAAACATATTTTCTAAAATGCCAATGTCTTAATCACATAACAATTATTTCCGAGTGAGATGGAAAAAGGATTTTTCACATCATGCGGCCTTTATTTCAAAAAGATGAAGGCAATTGCAACCTAATGATTGGACATTTGCACCCTTTTTGAATCAAATTTTGAAAAATAAATCAATTTGTGAGGCAAATGTGCAATTTAGATAAAGTTTTTTTTTTGGCAGATTTTCCCTATAACTGGATGAAACTTCCTGCCAGCAGCCCAAATTTTCAAACACATTCAACATATATAAGCACAAAAGAGCCAAATTTAAACAAATATATACCTCCCTATGAAGCAATTTAACTAAAAATATTTCTAACAGTTAAACCTATGTCTAAAATATCAGAACGCAGGATCAAACATAAAAAAGTGAAATAAAGCAAGGATGGGATAAACTACAAATCAGGAGATGGGTCTATCATCCCTCTCAACTCCACTATCTCCACCGGTGGCCTCTGGGATAGGCGGTTCAGGCGGCGGAATGTCGAGGTGCGCCTCTATACGACCTAGTCAAGTGCTCAAAACTCCGAGCTGCGTCTCCATACGCTCCCATCGGGCAGATTAAAATGTAATGTGCTCATGCATGCATTGACAAAATCATTCAATGAATGTTGTAAACTTGCCTCAAATTTCACCTTTTATTGAGAAATTCTTTCTTGCAGATTTTTTTTTTAATTTTCCTTTAAGCATTTGCCCTATTTTGGTCAACCAAAAATTTGCCTCAATTTAATAAAAAGAATGCCTAATTTAGTTAATGGAGAATTTGCTCAGTTTAATTCAATAAAATTGGCTCTAATGTAGCCAACCAAAAATTTACTAATTTAATCAAATAAAACATTGCTTATTGGACCATTAAAATTTTCTCTCTTCTTTTTTTCTTTTCTCCTCTTTTTTTTTCAAATTTTCTTTGTTTATTGAAAATTTTCCTTGAAAAATTTTTCTCAATTTTCCTCCAAATTTTTTTTCCCCAACAAAAAAAAATTGCCTCGGTTTAGAAATGCAATCCAAAGGTAAAATGATTCAAAAGTCCAAAAGGAACTATATGTAGCATTAAAGGGAAAACTTTTCTTTCCTTCTTTTTCACTTTTTTTTTCCTTTTCTTTTTTTTGAAAGGTAAATCCAAAACTAGCTGTTAGAGTTGGCGCTCCTTCGAAATTGATAGGCTATGCCATCATCTTGAAATGTAGTGTTATTGATTTTTTATTCATACTTGATCTTTGGATCTGCAAAATTTGTCTTCGCTTCTTGCGGATCTCGATATGAATACCGCATACAAGGGGACTTACAAAATATGATGTGCACTTGAATTCTCAAACAATTTGCCTTCTTTATTATTATGCAATAATTACTGCTCAAGAAAAAATGTTAACTTATCCAAAGCCAAATTTTGAGTGGCAAATTTAAAGATGTGTTATTTGACCCTTGGGTATGCCCAGAAATACATCATAGAAATGCTCCATAAATTTTTTTTTTTGAAAGCAATCAAATGGCAATATCAAAAAATGCATTAGTCTATTATTAGAGACATCCAAGACAATATAAATTACATTACTCAAATAAAAAGCAAGCCAAAATGTTATGTTTACTCATATAGGAGAACTCATGATGAACCTCTTGAAACTAGATCAAATTGCAATAGGTCTCACCCTCACTTAGGGTCAATCTTTTAGGAAAAAAAAAAGGCCACTCTTTCTTGCTATCACATGTTTCAAGACCAGTCAAGTAGGTATCGATTCAAAAGAAGGTGAGAGAAAACACTGCACATTGAGGTTCTTCTTGGTATTGTATCTCAATTGCATTAAACTGATTCAACACCCTATTCTTGATGAAAGCCAAAAGTTACTCACCCTTAATTTGTATGAAGATTTAGTCAGCATATAAAATCCATGCGTTTGTAATACTTAAGAAGAAGAGATAGCCAAACTCAATAGGTCATAACCTTGCGATCGTGAGTGATTCATGAGCCTCTTAGAGATTGATCTACACTTCAAGTTATCATGAAACATAAGTCAGCGATGGACTTTGTGAGCTTGTAATGTGGCTTGAAGACGACAGCTAAAAGAAATAGGATTGTTATGGACATTTGCACCTATTATCGTATTTCTTTCAAAAAATTGCCCCAGTTTGGGGTTGACCTTTAAGATCTTGCATCTCATCATGACTTCTATCCTCCTTCTTGGACGAATTTTGGCATTGAATTTTTTTTTTTTGCTTTTCTCAGTCTTTCTTTTTTTTTTTCATATTTTTTCTCTTCTTCTTCTTCTTCTTCATCTCTTTTTTTTTCTCTTTCTTTTTTTTCCCTTAACTCCACCCCTTCTCTTTTTCTTTTATTTTCTTTTTTCATTTTTTTTGCTCCCTTTCATTTTTGCCAATATTGAAAACCAAACATTAATGATAGAAAGAAAACCCTTGATTTCTAAAGGTAGATGGATTTTTGCATTATTTTGTTCGTAATTTTAATGCTTCACATCTTTCTTAAAAATTTTACCATCATTGCTATTATTGAAAACGCTCATATCTCCTACCCCAATGTGGAGATATGTTCATAAGTGCCATTGAAATGAACCACCAATTCAGGCTCAATCTTGGGATGCAAAGAGTAAATAGTGTTTAGATAGTAGAAGAGATGGCCAAAGCATCATTCTCAAGTCCCAGGACAACCAAAGTAAAGAACAAATCATTGTGAAAATTTGTTCCTTTCTAACCTTTGAAAATCACTCTAATAGAGGTATGATCATCAAGGCTTTTATTTGAAACGAAATTGTTCTTCTGATGACTCAAATGGGAGAATAAATGATAGAATCTGGGTAGAGACAAAAACGAATGTCTAAAACATCATCCCAAATTTTCAAAACAATCAAAAGTAATGAACATTTTGCTTTCAACTGAATATGAGTTGAATCAATCTAACTGTAGTGAACCTTTACAAAATAAAACTGCCCTGACTTGGGGTATGCTAACCAATGTAGTTGATTTATTCATTCTGAAAACTTGATAGGGTCAGAAAAGTAAAATGAAAGGCAAACACCATCTTGCTACGTCACTTAAAACAAGATAACAAGTTCGAGTGACTCATTTGAGATTTTGAATTTAGGCTCTCTCACTAAATTGTTAAGGCCACAAATTTACTGTATGCAAAAATTTTGTGAATTTTATTCAACAAATGACAAGATTCAACTCGGTCTTGTTTTCCTAAAATCCATCATGAGATCTCCTTATAAACAAGAGAAGATGAAATTCACATAAATATGTACACAACTACAAAAATAAGGAAAGCCCAAATGAATAGCTTTATCTGTGTAAAAATCTGGAGTAAAAATTTATTCAACTAAGAAAAATGAAAACATCTAAAATACACCTCTACTTTTCATTCTTGCCTCTCTTTTATTTACAAAACATGTCAAAACATTGATTTTCATAGACAAGTCGTTAAACCTCCATGTCATAAATCTTGTAGATGCTTTGAACTTGTATTTCCCAAATGAATTCTCCATAATTTGCATTGCAAGATCTACCCAAGAATCAAATAACACTTCTAATCTTCCAAACTTTATTAGATCAAGAAAATGTTTCTTTCTTATCAACGCACACATTTTTATGAATGCATGGAAGGGGGGAAAGGAAAAGAAAAAAAATTTAGAGTTAGTAAGCAGAATTGCAAAACTGGTATGCATGTCCTATGGGGGAGCCCTTTTATGCCAAGAGTCAGCCTAGCATGAAAAATGCAATCCTCTGGGGTATGCACCATATAATACCTGATGGATCCGATCACTTCACTGTTATGCAATTAGTAAAACAATCTAGAGGATTGACCAAAAGAATATGTGATACTTGATGCATCACGAGGACAAAGTCTGAATGGATTCATTACTTTAATTGATATATGAAGAGATGTTAAAGGTTAATTTGGCATGAAATGGATTATTCTTGAAGGAATCGTAGTGTCTTGACTAGTCTTTGAGGGAAATATGGATCTAGTTCAAATGGATTGGACGGGATTGATGGTTTACCCAAAAGTCGACTGGGTTCATTGCTTACCTATAACTCCACATCTCAATTTTATTTGCAACACACTAGCTCATAAGTCTTCTAAAATCAAGATTTGGCCTTGATAAAATCATTGTCTCAACAATGAGAAATTATCTGTGCATTTTTTTTGATTTAGTGTCCTTATGCATGGGATTTTACCAACTTTGATAAAATGGCCAAAAAACGATTATTAGAGGTTTATATTCTAGCATGCGAAGGTCACTCCATATCTTTGGATGCCATGATAGAAGGGATCGGACCCTACCTTACCTTGTGCACTACCCCTTTGGATGTTACTGAAAACATAAATATGCAAGTCTCATTGGATTATATATCCGAGACACAAGGGTGGTTTATTCCTATCGTGGGATTCCCTAAATGACATTCCCTCTATGGTTAATGCATGATGACAATTTATTAATGCAAGTAAGGGTGCAAAATGAAACACGGCCTATAGGAGCCCCATTTGAATGCCGGGGTAAGCCTAAAAGTGATATGCAATTACAGTTTAAATGCAATAAACATAAATTCAAACGTGCAATAGCCTATCTAGAAGGATGGCTTGTCTTAAAAGAGTGTCAGGACTCTTATTTTCTAGAATTTGTGAAATGCAAGAAAAGGGAAGACAACAAAAGGTTAGTTTAATCAATAGATATCACATAACACATTGGAGCAACAAATTGCACAAGAATAAAGAGGGGTGGAATCCCTCCTCTCGTGTCTAGTGATCCTTAATAGGGTAAGGTGGACTCTCCCCTAAGCAATTCTAACATGGATGCATGAGGTTGAACTCACTAATGCATCTAGACTCAACAAAGGTTACAGGTTCCCAAACCTTCAGACTAAAAGGCAAAAGGTCATCAATCTGAATGCCTCAAGTCGGTGGTTCGAGTGATCCCCTGGACATTGCTACGTGCACATCGTGCCACGGCCACATGTCCAAGTGGATCAATCCTAATCCTAATAGGGAAGAGTGGCGTGACAAGCCACTAAAGTAAAAAATAGTAGGGTCAAAGTAAAATACATATGCACGTATGAAAGTGATTCCCTTTGAGAGGAGGGATTCAAATACCAAACATTCTCAAGGCTCTAGGGTAGATGCACACCCACCCCAAATGCAAGGCGCGGTACAAGTAAATATTAATACAAATAAATAAACAATAATTCATTCATCATGTACGCGATGTGTAAGGAGTGATTGCGCGGGAAAAAATCCTAAAAGAGAAAAGAAAAGAAAAGAAAAGAAAAAGGGAAAAAAGGAAATGCAACCTAAACATCCAAATGTGATATATAAGAAAGTTAGAAAAATGAAATAGTCAACTAAATCAAGTGCTCGGACCCTCTTAGGAAAATCCCCAGTGGAGTTGCCAAACTGTTGCGCCCCATTTTTCAAAAGGAAGAGGGAAAGAAAACCTCGTCGTTTCAGGTTTTTAATTGAAAAAAAAGGTTTTTTAGTTAAAAATTGATTTTTTGAAAAATAAAAAGAAATGGGTCATGGGACTACAAAAATGCGACGATTTGGACCCAAAAACAAATGTCTAGAAAAGGGTTTTTAGAAAAGTTTGGAGTCGCCACTTGGTATAGAGTTTAGATGTACCAAGTCACCCAAAAATTTTAATTAATGAAAATAAACAAAGAAAACCCTTTTTAGACGACTTCAGGTCTTTGAAAAACTAGAGAAAAAGGTTCGGGGGTCACGGTTGAAAGAAGGGAAGGCAAAGATTCGATGTTACTCGTCTCTAAGGCACCCTTTTAACCTAGCCAAAGCTAGTTGCGTAATTTAATTAAAAATTTCCTAATTCTAACTTTAAAATTTATCACCTTTAGATGTTACCTATATGGATGCAAAACCTAAATCTAATGTTGGGTTGGGAGGGGCAAAATGTCTCCTTGAGGTTTGATTGGAATTGATCACATTAGTTGTGTCATCCAAATTTGATCCCTCGAGGAGGTCACGAAAAATGCAAATGATGAGACTCGAAAAAAATGGGAAAACTAGGGTTTTCAAAAGAAATGGAATTTTTATAAAATCTCAAGGGAAAAGAAATTGGATTTTTGAAAAGATCAATTTTAAGTACAAAGAGGAACTTGAATTTTCAAAAGATGTAATTTTAAGAAAAATGGATTTTGACTTTGAATTGCTAAACATGAAGAAGAAACTTGATTTTTTAAAGAATGATTTTGATAGAATTTAAAATAATGCACATGTATGTCCTAAAGAGGGATAATGCAACATAATGGGTGTGGCGGACTAAATTCGTGACTTCAAATCTTCCTTTTTATAGAAGGAAATAAAAGCGTGCTAAGGATAGGAAACCATACTCGCTCTTTTCCCTAATTCAAAGGGTAATGCTCTAAAATGCGCTAATCTATTTTTTGACGAAAAAGAAAACTAAATAAGATGTTTCGCATACGGGATGGGAGAAAAATAACATGCAAAATGGAAAAGAAACTCTAAAAGTGAAAAGTGTGTGAAATTTGTATCTAATGCATGAGCGGCTTAAGGGTCTAGCATTGGACTAGCCCTCGTCTAAAAGTTCTCACTAACATTGGATTAGTGAGAAATCGAAAGGAAAAGCCACAACTAGCGTTGGACTAGCGTGGTGACGTCAATACATTTACACAATAAACATGTAGACATGATAATAAAGCAAGTAAACATATAAAACACATAAACACATACCACATAGGCATAATATCTAAATGCAAAACCTAAGAAAGCGATAAACACATAAGCATGCAAACACACAAATAAAAGCATATAAAACCAAATTATTACATTGGAGAAACCTATATACAATTCTAGAGGGGGAAATCAAAATAATAACCTATCTATTACAACTTGGCATTCAAGGCCTCCAAATAATTTACCCAAAATTTAAATAAAATAAATAAAGACTAAAAATCAATAAAAACAAAGGAAAACTTAATTTAAACATGCAAAATCATGCAAAAACACATAGGAGCACATAATAAAGGGAGAGAAGTTACCATCCCTTGATGTGATGTCTCAACTGAATGCCCAAATGAGGGGAATGGCTATTTAAGACTCAATGTCAACAAGAGGGGATCAAGGCACCAATTTAAAGGAAAAATCAATGAAGAATTCAAAGATGAGATATTAAAACAAACTATGCAAGCAACATGGATAAGACTGGAAAACATGAATACTAAGGTAAGTTTCTGAATCAAAAGGGCGGAAAATAGCCACAAAACAGAAAAACAGAGAGGTTACGCGGAGGGTTGCGCGGACCCGTACGCGCAACCAAGGTCGCGTTTCATGCAAAAAGGAGATTCAGAAGGGAAACGCGGATTGGAAACGTGGACTAAGCCGCGTAACCTCCCGCGTTTCATCCCATCTTTAAAATTCTAGGAAGATTGCTTCCAGTTTTTCCAATCAAAACACCAATACAACACCAGAGACAGCAAGATCAATTTCAAGGGATAAATATTATCATTCAGATCACATAAAGACGAGCTAAACCCAAAAAGGTCGAATCTTAAGCATTAACATCATTAAGTAGGAAGAAAAGGGGAGAAAAGAAACTATCAGAATAGAAACGCGGGGTGTTACGCAGAGAGATCCGCGTAAGTACTCTGTGTTTCTTCACATCTTCAAACATTCAACGAGAAACGCGGAGAGTTGCGCGGATTAGGTCGCGTAAGATCCCCGCGTTTCTTCACATCTTCAAAGCGTGAAGAACGTTTTTTCAGAAATTTTGCAGAAAACACAACAAAATCAACACAGAAACATCTGAATCTGATTTTTAAACGTAAAAACAAGTCTATGAGTTTTACCAAGACTATATAAACACAACCATACTCATACTATAACACATAATCATCATCGTTATCATAAAAAAAACTCAAAGAACACAACCATGGCCTTGGTTCCACCAAAAGGCCCAACTTTTCAGCGATTTTTCGATCAAAATAAAGCAGATAAGGTAGAGGGAAACTACCTGAGTCAGAACCTTTACAAAAAACGGACCAAAACTCCAAACAAAATGATCTTCACTCTCAAAAAAGAAAAGCCCTAGCTTTCTTTTCTCTCCTTTCCCCTTTTCTTTCCTTTTGATTCAGCTGTTTCTTTCTCTTTTTCTTCACTTTCCTCACTCCAATTCACCTTCCTCAGCCTTTTTTTTTCCTCCTCTTACTCAGAAAACCTAAAGAGCTATTTATAACCCATTTACCTTAGAACCAAAGGCTTGGATGCATTTAGGGTTTGTTGGTTGATTTTTGATCATTAGATGGGGTGTTATGGATTAAGGGTAAGTTAGGGATTAACTAAATAGGTTCCTTGATGCTCAAGGCGCAGAAAATACAGCTGGAAATGAGGAGAAAAATGGCTGGAAAAATCGCGCGCATATTTTTTTTTAGCCTCTGATCAGGTTACGCGGACCACTCCGCGTAACATGTCCGCGTTTCAGTTCTAAGCCCCTTCCTTTTTTTTTTTAAACCCTACAAAAATAGGAAAATATGTTATAATAAATAAATAAATATATACTAATAGATAAAAAACATGAGGTAATAATTGAAAAAATCAAAAATTTGGTGTCTACAGGTATGGACGGTTTTTAGCATATTTTTTCCCATGCTGCAATGTCCAAATCAATTGGTATGGGGATGATTGTTGAGTTCAAGTTTTTTGGGCCCGGTTCAGTGTGGGATTGGATAGTTGATTTGTGTCTATAATTGTAATCACTATTAACTTAAAAAAAAGAAAAGGCTAGGTAATACGCATATAAATGGAAAGGCATACAAATGAGAAAGGTAGTTTATCCATTTACCTTTCAATAACCATTCCCCAAATTTGAGAAAAGTCTAGCATTTGCACAAAGAGTGGTGATGGCAATCCACCTTCAACAGTCTCACAAATCATGTCTTGCGTCATGAGCTAATTGCTAAAAAAAGTGGTGATGGCAAATAATAGATAAATGAACATGGACAACTTTTTCAAAGTAGTGGCTCAACTTTAGTTACGGCCATAGTCTATGTGGATATGATATGAATACCATGGCAAGATATATAATTGCCTTCAATAGCCATAAGCTTTTTGACTATATCCTGCCAAGGTTTGAATGACTCTATACCACCTTAATATAGTCGTGGGGACATAATACGCTAAGAGGCACATGATATTCTGGCATGTTGAATCAATAGTCATAGCATTGGATACTATAAAGGGAGCACATATCTCACTCCAATTTGATACCGAGGCACATATTCTCTCCTTTTTATTTACCTTCTTTCATTATGGTGTCTGAACCCATATACTGGAAAAGGTAAATTAGACAAAAAACATTTTTGCTATCCAAACACTTATTCATAATAATTATTCGTTGTCCAAATGCTTATTTCATTATTTCACTATTCATAAAAGTCAACTCAGTTTTAATTCAAATAATATTCCAAATAATCTGCTATCCAAATATGATCAAGTTTACCATATTTTCTTCTTCTATCATATACCACCACCAACCACTATTGGCAATCGTCGCCACTAACGACCACGCCAGTAGTATCTCTCTCTCTCTTTCTCTCTCTCCCTCTTTCCTCCCTCCTTCCTCTTCGTCTCTTCTTTCCTCCCTACTCCTCCCTCTCTTCGTCTCTTCCTCCTCCTACTTTTCTCCCCTCCCCTCGTCCATCCTCCATCCTCCGCCCTCCCTCCTCCTTTCCTTTCCCTTCCTCCATTCTACTAGAAAACCACATCCCATTCCCCTCCCATTTCCGGTCATGACCCTCAGATTTGAATACTAGAAGGTCGCAAGAAATAGGAGAGGAAGGAGAAGAGGGTTTCCAGCAGGAGGAGGGAGGGATGAGGGGAAGGGAAGGGAAAGGAGGGGAGGGGGAGGAAGAAAATAGATAGGAGAAAAGAGAGAAAGGGAAGAGGAGAAAGAGACATAGGGAAGGAGAGAGGAGGAATGAGAAGGTAGTGGTGGCGAAGGCGTCATTTTATTTTTAAAAATTATCCCACTAAAATTCTAAATCCTAAAAACATCCCAAAATACAACCTTCAATACATCCCTCAAAAATATCTTAAAAAAATACCTGCCATCCATAGTAAAATTCTTTTCATTTATAAAGGTATAGTAAAATTTTTGAAAAACAACCTCCAAAACACCTAATCCAAGCGAACCCTTTCTTTGATTGAAGCCAATAAAATAATTATGTTGTGCTCAAATATTATATTAGGTTGGAATCCTAGCCTCTAGTCTCAATCCAATATGTGAATACTTTTTAGCCAAAGAATAAACATGATAGGAAAGTACTTAATGTGCTAGTTTAAAATACTTCAAGAGGTTATTAAACACCCCTTAATTTCCTCATGAACTAAATTGCCTTTAGGATTGGCTCAAGCAAAATTTTGCTCGTCAAAGTTGAGCACATACTTTCTTATTAGTTGGTAAGTCGAGTTTGGATGGAAGGTTTAGAATAAGTTCAAACACAACTTTGCTCATCGAAATTGAGATCAAACTTATCTATTAGTTGGTTAATTGAGTTTAGGTAGAGTTCAGATAGTTGAAGTTTTAGGAGTTTGTGACACAAAGAAAACATAAGGTCTGTATGGAGTATGTATATGGAACTTTTACCAAAAACTATTTTTCTTTTTGAGATTACAATAATACACTTCAAAAACAACTCTAAAAAACACTTAATCTATTGCAATCTAATAAGAAAAAAATATATCTTAGTATTATTTCTTCTTTCATCCACCACCCACCACCATCTATCATATACCACACCTAATAACCATCCATCACCACAAGCCCTACCCTCCTCCACGGTCCCTCCTACCTTCTCTCCCCCTCTTTCTCTCTCTCCCTCCTTCTCTCCTTCCTTCTCTCCCCTCTTTCTTCCTCTCCTACTCTATCCTTCCCACAACCCCTCTGTCCTTCCCTTCCCGCATCTAGTCACAAGTCTTGACCAACAACTTCTAGTCTTGACTTGTGGCTAGTTTTTGGTCACGACCAGATGTGGGAAGGAGAGGGAAGGGGTGTTGCAGGCAAGAGAGAGGAGGGGAGGGGAGGAAGAAGAAAGGGGTGGAAGAAGAAGGGGGGAAGGAAGAGGGAGAGGGAGGAAAAAGAGAGAAAGAGGGGGAAGGGGCAGTAAGGGGAGAAGCAGAGAGGAGTGAGGAAGGGATGGTAAGTGATGAAGATTTTTCAAAATTTAAAGTTACCTCAATAAAATATTAAATTTCAAAAACATCCTAATATACATCTATAGTGAAAATTGTTTCATGTATAATGCTACATTGTAATATGTGAAAAATATCTCTAAAAACACCTAATCAATGTGGATTTTTTAGAGGTTTCTCACTGATATTTTTCATCTACCCTCTTTAGCCAAATTTGAAGCTGAGCACTAGTTTTATAGACTAATACAATCAAGTCAGCTAAAAGAATAAAATGGGAGTTAATTGAACCAATTTTGGGGACTTAAAATCTTAAAACACTTAAGACGCAAAGGATGAGAGATGAGCGGGGATTATTTATTTTCGAATTGTTCATCTTGGATTGAGTCATTCTTGGATTAGTAATCTTATTATCCAATATTTGGCTGGTTTCTATGTTGGATAAGTAATCTTATTATCCTTGGATGATAGGGGATTATTATCTTGTGTTTGGTAGGAGATAAGATAACATGGGATTATTTAGTTATAGACCAACCTACCCTTTTCCATAGGTCTACAATTAGGGGTGTTCAGTTTTTGATAAACCCAAACTTGACTTGTATATATATGTGTGAGTACATGCACACAAACATGGTTTATATGGTTTAGACTCGAACTAATATATAAGTTTTTTATTTTTGGGTTGAGATCAACTTTATTAAATGGATTCTGATGGAGAGTATTATTATACCAAAGTTTTAAACCTGAATTATCCCTTTATCCGCAAGTATACAGATCAATGAGTATAGAGTATTAGGATCAATCCCATAGGAATTAGGAGTAAGTAAGCACCAAAACTTATTCACTTGTCTTATTATCTAGACAATAATTAATGAATTGCAAGTAAATGATGGGCGGTACAACTGTCCTCGTAAAAGTAAAGAAAATTAAAGAAAGGGGATTAAGGGAAAGGAAAATCGATGGAAAATCTGACCATAACTAAGCAATTAAAATCATCTTTTAGGATGGTATAACTGACCCTTATGGTGGTATATAAGAAAGTGAATAAAATCGTCTGATACGATGGTAGAACCAACCCTTTTGGTAGGAAATTAAGGAAATAAATAAATGAAATTAACAAGTTAGAAGAGTTAGATTAGAGATCAAGTAAGAGTTACTCCTAGTGTTAGAATCTCTTCTTAAGTCAAGGTTAGAAATTAGTCAAGTTAATTATACTTTTAGGTACAATGATTTGCCAAGGAAATAAATTCCAAAAAGCACGTCACCGCCTTAACTAATTAACATGTAGAATTGCTTTTGCCAATTCTTTTAAACTCCCCCTTGTAATCTTCCTTAACTTATTTTCATGGAAAAACTTAGCTAAACATAATATTAAGTATGTCTAAACAGAGAACGAACTTGCAACAAAGTATGATAATTATGCACAAGAGATAGAGTTTAGGAAGAAAAATTCTTATTCAATTTCTTGAATTTGAATCTCTGAAATTCTTCACAAGTTGATCACACAAATATACTTGGTACAAGAGATCCTCTCGCTTTCATTAATAAGCTTTCTTTGAAACCAACTACTAACAACATAAATCTAGAACCAAAACTAACAAATTTAAACTAAACTCAAGCTTCTCTACCACTCCTGCTTATTACTATGATGCTTGAATTCTTGGAGTACAAGGGGTATTTATAAATGTTTGGAAGGAGAAAATATTGACAAAATGATGTCATAAAATTATTCTTCAAGTCTATAAGTCAGAATTGTATAGTTTCAGCCAAAATTCATAGCTGTAAATGATTAGAAAATAAGTTAGAAATGAGTTGCAAATTGCAACAAGTTGAAACATATCATTATCAGGGATCCGCAAGGCAGATTTGCGAGCTATGCTTTGTGGGTCACCTAGCGGATCATGCTTCCCTACTTCTGTTGAGAGTCAAATGTGAGTTACTTGATCCTTGAGTTGTTAATTACCATTTTAGGTCGCGTATGTACTCAAAATTGCTGTTTTTGATCTAATTAACCTCTAATTTTGTACTTAATCTTAATTAATTAACACCAAAACTTACAAAAAAATCACAAATTAACACATTTAACCACATTTTTGCACATTTTGGATGAATTGAGGCTTTTGCATGAAAATTATTGTAAAGGAGTTCAATTCTTCCATTTAATATTAAAAACACACTAAGGATAAACCTAAAACATACTAAAAATAGGTAAATTTAACACTTATCATATTCACAAGTCCCCATTTACATGTTTAACCTTTTATCAATTAAATTTGCCCAAAAAATGATTATATATTTAACTAGTAGCGTCAAAAAAGTATAAAATTTACTTTTGCTTTCAGTAGGGGTAAATCAGTCTAAAATTTTAGCAGTCCAAATTAGTCAAAAACTTAATCATATATATATATATATATATATATATATATATATATATAATAAAGTCATACTCACATGCTTATCTCTTTCTACATGGCTACTTGGCATAACAAGTTTCCTATACTCACTCTCTCGTCATCTACGCGCTTTAAAATTTTCTAATTTTCTCTCTCCTGTTACCTTTGTCTTTATTCCTCTTTCTTATCATGATAATGTTTTTGATAATTTTTCTACTAATCTCTCCAAGTTTCACTCAACTACACATACTCCCTCAATCTTTATTCTTTTTTTTTCTCATGATAATTTTTTTGATAATATTTCCACTAATTTCTCTAAGTTTCCCTCAACAATTCATCCCTCTCTTCCTCTTCATTTTTTTCATGTTAATTTTTTTCTCTATTTTCCACTCCTGCTGCTACTTCTTTTCTTTTTCTCCTAGCTTTTTCCAATTTTTCAATTTTAAAAATATATAATTTGAAAAGCAATCTTTATCATCTAATCTTATCTATCCATCCATATTTAGGAATGGCAATGATGGCGAGTGTGTGACAGCCCCACCTCACCCTAAGGTGTGCCAAAGGGTTTAGCGGGCCGTCAGCCTAACTCTCGCCAGGACTCAAACACTCGAGTAACTAAAACATTTGGAAAGTGAACGTAAATAATCATTCCAAACCAAACCACAAATAATAACATTACTATATTCAACTTACAACTCTCATTCCCAAATTACAGTTCAAAGTACTTAGGATACAACCACAATACCATCTCACAGGCCCAAATACAACAAAAGTCCATCCATCCATGGTTACAAATGATACAAGAAATAATCCAACCCATCATGCTAAGATGGATCACAACTCATAGTTTCCTTCGTCACGAGTCCTGTGGGGGAAAAATAAAACATTTTGGGGTGAGTTAGAAGCTCAGTGAATGTCCAGTAAAAACAAGAAATTCAAGGACCTTTGAGTTAAATGTCACTTTGTAAAACATTTGAGTTTTCAAGCCATCATTCCATCAATACTCAATTTAACAAACAACATACAGTAAACAGTAATTCAGTACACATTTAAATCCAGTATTGGAAGGATACAGTATTCTCCGAGAGCAGTTGCAGTCCGTCTTGTTGGTCAATCACCCTCCTACTCCTCCTTATAACATCCAGTGGTAATACTCGAGTATACCGTACAGTGCCCTAAGTTACCAACCTACCCGACCGAGTCCGCTTCTGGCTCGAATAGGCCGATAACGAAGGGGGAAAGGCCTTGTTCAGCCAATGTGATAAAGTACACATGGCCTACAGTAATGCACAAGTAATATACAAATAATGGAATAGTAGACAGTTGAACAGTATATTATCAGTTAGATCGAGTGCGATAAAGTACACACTCGCCTAGAAACAAGTATTTAACACTTATGAGATCAAGTAACATCAAGTATTAATCACATAAGCATGTAATTGACATAACATACAGGAAACACTCACAAACTCTTCATAATTTCACTTGTAAAGCATTTCATTTGGAAATGATAGTAAATCATTTCAATAAATCGTTCCTTTGGAAACCATAGCCAGATTTCATTTGAAAGGAGGTTGAAACACTCACAAATCCTTCATAAGTTATTTCACTGGTAACAACATTTTACTTGCAAATAGTGGTAAATCATTTCTTGGTAAATACTAGCAAATCATTTCACAAATCATTCATTTACAAACCATGGCAAGATTTTCATTTAAAAGAGAGTTAGGACACTCACCTCGATCCACTTAAACGAGTGAGCAAAGAAGAAGGCTAAACTTCGTTAGTTGGTTCACCCTCGACAAAGTCTTGGCCATTTGAGCCAAAGTTCAGCTATCAGATACTAGCCAAAATATCTAAAACTCAAAGTCTTAACTCAACTACTCAGAATCACCAAACCCTCACTACTACGGTTTCTTGTTCAGACCATATCTAAGATTACTCTCGTTGAAACTAGGCAAGACTTATGGGTATGGAAGCTAGATTCGGAGAACTACAATTCACCAAAAACTTCACTTTTAAATTCATTTTGTAATATAGGTCAAATCAAGACATAAGATTCAGTAGTATTTAAAGCGCGGTATTATCATTTTTACAAAATCAGTCCAAATAACACTTTTACCCCAAAATTGGTGAAGACACAACTTTTCATCCTTAAAAATTCAAGATTTCACTCCATTCAAACATGTACTCATAAATAAACATAATACACTTTTATTTAGACAAAATTCCAGCCAAGAAATATCGTAAAATTTTCAAATCAAACATTAAAATTACCAGGCATGGGTTCGGCCATCTCATACATTTTTCTATCAAAATTTCCAACAACAAAACCCTACTTTCAAGCCATATCAAGACTATTTTCACGAATATCATACAAATCCACAATCAGGTCCTCAAGTCAGTTACCTAAAATCCACCTCAAGTCCGCTACCTAGGTTGGGATTTCAAGAGCCCAACTTCATCTTTTCAGATGAGATCATTATACCAATATCAACCATAGATCTAAGCTATTTAACTCTAATAAAACTATATCTAGAAGATTTAGAGCTTATACCTCCGGATCCAACACGATCCAACAAGATCAAGGATGATCTCGTGAGTTCCACTTTCCAAAGTTGCTTCCAAGCCTAGCAACCTTCACAAGTTTCGATCTTAGCCCTTGATCTACAAGCTTTGTTGGTGTTTTCCCATAAAATTCTAAGATCAAGTTCAAGGTTCACCACAAGCTCACTTTTTCTTCTTTTCTTCTCTCAAATTTTCAGATATCTTTCCTCCTTCTCTCACTCACTCACGGCTGCCAAGGAAGAGATGATCAAGCCCAAAATTCTTCAATCAAATCTCACACTTCAAGTTGATGGATGATCAAGAAGATGAAAGCTCAAACCTCAAGCTTTTTCCTCCCTTTTTCCCCAAGAAAAATCGGACCAGCTCCTCTCTCTCTTCCCTCTCACTCGGCTGCAAGAAATGGTGGGGATGATGGTCTTCAATGGTGGTTGAAGCTTGAAGGAAGCAAGGATGAAGAATGAAGAAGATGAAGTTGGAAAACCCTCTCTCTCTCTTCCTTGAAGCTCTCGGCTGCTCCCTCTCTCTCTACTCCCAAATTGCAGCTGAAAAGTGAGCTCCAAGTTTGCCAAGAAAGTCAAGGTTTCAAGGGACAAAAAGTGCCTTTTTCCAAGTTTTAAGGAAAAGCACTTTTTTGGGCTATGTCAGCGTCTGCGACAGTCCAACTTACACTGTTTTATTCCATTCCAACACTGTCTAACCTTCATAATATTTTCATAATATCACTACATATGCTCGATTTCAATTCCAAATCACTATTCACGCGTCGAAACAATTTTTAACGCTAATTTTTGGCCAAAACCACACACCGGCAAACAATTCTCGAAAAATCATCTAAATTAGAAAATAATAATTCAAAGCATAAATTCACTAATATTTGAGTGAAAATACATAATAATATTATTATTATCATTATCAATCATTTTCTGATAAAAATAAAATTTTCGAACCCTCACAGAGTGACTGTAGGCACCCACCTCGTAGGGAGAGTCATAGGACAGGAGGTAGGCCAGGGTAGGTGTGTGGATGAAGATGATTTTTCTTTCCCCATTTTAAATGGGGTGGGGATGGAGAAATTTAAATTCAGTTTTGATTTAATTGTTTATTGTCATTGTCACATTAAATCAAATGATTATGATCTTTAATTCAAAATTTTATATTTTTAATTCAACATTCCTATCTAAATTTTATTCTGAATAGATTTCACTATAGGATATCCTTTCATTATTTTAAATATTTTTAATTGGTTATCCTTTCATTATTTTAAATATTTTTAATTGGTTCTATTACTTAAACAAGTACTTGAGTTTTCAATTAAAAATTTACATTGAATATCAAAATGATTCCATTCCAATGCACCGGAGATAAACTAGTTTATTAATAATGGGAGTAGTTTAGTCCAAAATTTAGTTATTTCAATAAAATGGGTAAATAATTTCAAACATAATTTTTTTATTGCGGGGACAAATTTGTCCAAAATTTTAGTTATTTTGTTAATATAGACAAATAAGTAAAACATCTAGTTTTGTTAATAGCATGGCCAAATCAGTCCAAAATTATGGTATATCACTAATATAGCAAAATTAGTCAAAATTTTAATTTTTTTATTAGTAAGAGCAAATTTATCTAAAATTTTTTATGTGATTTGATAGGGTGCATTTTAGTGGTTTATTTCCTTAATATTTCCTAATTGTTTGGGCTAAATATTGCATTACTTGGTGGGTTCTACTTAGTTTTTGTGTTTGGTATTAATTGCAGAAATTGGTAGAAAAAGGTGCTAAAAATCAATTTTCCAGAAGATTTTCTCGTTATGCGTGGACACGCCTAAATCATGCTTGAAATCCAGATTGTCGGGATCTCACGTGCACGTGGGTATTTTCCAAAGAATTGTGGATTCCAAATCCAAAGCCGTGCTGGAATAAGTATTGCTTTTTTTTTTTCCTTTTTAGTAGTTGATTGCTATTAGGAAACTATGTTAATGTCTTTTTAGTAGGAAATCTTTTTAGATTAAGAAAGTAATAGTGTTTGATTTCTATTAGGAAATTATTAGGAATATAGGTCATGATAGTTTTAGTTTTTTGTTTGGAAAAGGAGATTGGCCCCGCAAAGCATACATTACTCTAAGTGACTAGTAGTTTGATGACTACTAGTACTCACTGGAGACTTCGGGCGGAGGACGGATAAACAGGAACTAGCGATAGTTTTCTTGTTTTTCCTTCCTTTCGCTATTTTACCTTGGAAAAACAACAGATGGCTTTGATAATTTTTATGAAAATCTTTTGTTGAATTTCTTGTGTGATGCATGGCTAATTTCTTCATCTAGTCAAAGATCAACTCGACGACGCAATCCAAATTATCTATGAGATCTAATTAATTTGTTCTTTGTTCGTTTAATTCTTAGTATTTGTGTATTCTTTGTTTTATGTTCTTGTGATTATTTTGTTAGTTAATGTCAAAGGCCCAATATTTGAATTAACTTGATAGTCTATTGCCAATTAATCTGCTAAATCCGTAGTTGTTTAGTTGATTAATATTAGTGATAACTAACATTAACATATGTTAAGGGAACGTGCGATCTAATCTAAGCAAACCCTGATAGTGTGTTTGTTGGTTAGGGTTTCAGCTTTTTTAGTTCTTAATGCAATTGAGAAATTAAATCTTACAGACGTACCTAGGATTATTTCTTAGTTAGGGGTAGTTAACAGGTTTATCTTAACAATCTATAATCTAAGGAAGAGTTGGTTGTTAGAGAGTTTATCCGGCGGCTATAATCAGCCTATTGATGAATTGAATGAATTAACTTTGCATCGATGATTAGATATATGGACTGTGTCTGAGAAGTTGGAGCTTTGGTTAGAGTTTGCCTATCTTTAATTTAATTCCTACTTATTTTGGTGATTTATTTTATTATTTAGTTGATTAGTTATTTTTGCATATTCCAAAAACCCCCTCTATTTCTCACTTGAAAAGAAGCGAATTTCCCCCAGTTCCTGTGGAGATGATCCTACTCACCACTATATAATCAAAATTTATATTTCTTAGAGTAGGTATTTATTATTGCACAGTTTCGATACCTATCATGATTAATGGGGGCAAATTAGCCCAAAATTTAGATAATATTAAAAGTGAAAGTAGGTTTATATAGTTGTTCAAAAAAAGCATTATTCTATTAGTTGGGGTATACAAATCTTAATTGTTATCATATCATCTCTTACTCATTTCAGGATAACTCGTACCACCTCTACCATTGGATTATGTTATCCCTCATATAGGGATTAATTCAATTAGTTTGGATGCATAATCCTATATGTAAAACGCAACCAAATATGGATTGACATAGGGCGTGCTCTCAACAGCTTTGATTTTGTAAAAGCCAATTTTATAGAATTCATTCTTGGAATCAAATTTTTAAAATTAACTTGTATTCTCATTTTCTGTTCGAAAAGATATTTTAGTGAATGTATAGGTGTTCTAAAAAAAAATTGAAAAGCTGATTTTGATAAATTAATGACCAAGTTCTTATGCGTTGGAAAATTGAAAGTTTGTGGTAATTAAATATTTTTATGGGATGAGGAAACAGGTGGGAGAGAGATTAGGATTAATATATAAGGAAGAAAGAGAGATTGGGTTGAGGAAACGGGTGGAAGATGTATTGCAGAATAAGTTATCTGACTTATAGGTATTTTAGTAATTATGCTAAAATTGTGAGGGTATTTTTTTTTGTACATGAAAATATTCTAGAATTAGAATCTAAAAGCAACTCCAGAACTACTTCTAATTTTCAACTTTTTTGGATTCAAAAAATCTAAAATCAGATTTCTAAAATTAGTTGAGAACACAGAAAAGTAACTTTTTGAAAATCAAAAGCCAAAATCAGGTTCCACAAATCAGTTGAGAACAATCCAATAGGATTAGTAATACAATTCCGTGTTATCCCATGGACCAAGTGAAAGGAAATTTAAAACATTGGACTTTGACTAGGAATCGATAAAAGACCAATCACTTCTCTACCTAAAAACTTAAAAGACAGCTATGATGAAACATGCAATTAAAGGACCAACTAATAAGCACGTGACACATAAATTGAACTAAGTAATTAATCAAGCTTGATTTTATTTTCTAACATTGCCTACGTGGAACAAAAGGAATTTTAGTATGCTATTAAAAAAAAGAAAAAGAAAATTTGAGAATTTAACACCTATTCTTCATTTTGTTTTATCATTTTATAGCCAAATAAATTAAACAAGAAATATGAAAAAGTAGATATTTTATCCAAGGATATATTTATCGTTGCATGATTAAATTATGTGCTACAAATTGAACTATTTACATTGCGCTATACACATTCCACGCAAGTACTTCCATACACAAAATGATTGCTGAAAGAATATACAATGTTAGGAGAAAAACTTTTCTCATTGGCCTTATTCGGATTGCTATTTTCTCTAGAATATATTTTTTATTTTTCATGAACTTATTTTTCAATCATTTTATTTCACATACATTAAATCACTATAATAATTTTTCTATAAAAACTTCTAAAAATAGCAATCCAAACACTCTTATAATCGTATTTCTGTTTCTTTAAATTACTAAAAGCAGGCGTTGGATCCAAAAATAAACTAGTTTTATTGAGTTTAATTTATGAAATTGACAGGCTGCCACAAGACAAGATTGGGGTCCAAAGGTGCAAGAAGATCCATTAAGGCCCACTTTAATTCTTCATAAGGGGGGTTAGTTTCCACTCGTTCGTTTTTTATTCAAATCAAATGCTGAAATTTGAGAGTTTCTCTCTCTTAAATTTCGCTGTTCAAAAAGTGTGGTAAATTAAGCATTGCAATTTCTCGACAGGGATAAAGTGTGAGAACCCTAGAAAAAAAAAAAAAAGAGGAAGACAAGAGGGAATTTTATTTGAGTGCATCATATGATCATTAGTGCATTTTTTTTTTCTTTTTTCCCAAAGTGCTCAATTTCATGTGGATTGCATGGATTAATTTAGAATTTTATTTTCATAATTCATATGGACAAATGCATTAAACTCATGTGGTTTTGTGTGAGTTATATTTTAATTAAGGGGTTGGAAGACAATTAGTAGAGATATTATCTCATTTTTTGGCTAAGAAGTTGCCACTTGTCAACCACCCAAGACCTCTTGACTTAAGCCATCTTATTTAAACCTTCCATTTCAAAAATTTGAAGCAAATTTCCCTCTCTCTCTCACCCTCTTGGCCGGCCACTCCCTCAAGCAAGAACACTAAACCCTAAGCTAAATGCTAGCAATTTTTAGTGAAGAAACACAACTTCAAGTGAAACCCTAGACTAGATTACTTCCTAATCACCAATCTTAGTTGCAAGGAGGGAAGTTCTTGGGTGGATTTTCTCACTCTTCTAGCGAGGTAAATCCTCATTTATTTATGCTTTAATGAACCTTGAATTCAAGGAGAATGTTAGTTAAGGTGTGATTAATGGCTTGTGGGTGTTTGAAGAGGAAAATCATGGAAGGATTTATTGTGTTTGAAAACTAGAACTTAGGTTTTCAATTTTGGCTATCATGTGTTTGATGAAATGCTTAATGACTTGTGATGCTTTAATGATGGAGTTAATTTCTGTTTTAGCTTGTTAAACACCTTGACAAATGATGGAAATGGCTTTAAACGATTGATAGAAGAAAATGCCTCCAATCTGAAATTTTTGCAGGAAATCAGAAATGGAAATCCGTCCACTTCCTGAGGTTACTGTTCACCGTAGAAAATGAATTAGCACCCAAGCCTTACACCCTTAGAAAGCCCTATGAACCTAGTTTTAAACACCACTGACGGAGCTTGATTTTGATTTTTCTACGTTGAGTTATGACTGTTTTCCCGAGACTGTTCGACCAGCCTGAAATTATTCCGGCAGTTTTCTTGTTTCTCTGAGTTTTGCCATTTTGACTAGGATTAAACATGATTTGATGCTTGACCTCTTCATGAAAGTTGTAGGGCTATATCTTAGCTTCGAAACTCCATAAAGTACACCCCAATCTGATAAGTGTGTCCACAGTTATGAGTAAATTATTACAGCATGGCAAATCAGTCAAATGCCAATTTCATTACACCAAGGCTTTTCTCGTTCCTTTTGATTCTTGTGCAACCTTGTCGTGTCCCGACTCACTCGTTTATGATTCTAACATGTGGATGAGCTTTTCATTTGATCATCTTTATAGTTGGGATTGGTCATTTTATAAATTGTGCATTCAAGTGTGATTTTTATCAAGTACAAAATCAATGAGCGCATGCATTAGGTCTTCCCGTTTGGTGAGTCCAACTTAAATATTTTCGTTTCATTTGTATTAGACTTGAAAGGAGGAAATAGAGGTGATTTGGGCGCAAGCACTTGAAAAGATCGTACTTGATTTGGTGAGTGTTCCAATGCTTGTTTACTTGTTAAATGTGATTAGTTGGATTGTCTGATCTTGACCTACTTGATTATAAGAACAACTTGAAAACTGTTGGCTTGGACACTCTTTTGTGTTATTATGATCGAGGCAGTCGTACTTTATCACACTCGATTTCTTTTGCTTGAACTATATATCCTTGATATCGTGATACTTGTGGATTTGGCCCTTGCTTATATTTGATCTGTGAGTCATTTGGGTAATATCCATCGACTAATCTGTTTAGAAACTTGTTTGTGCTTGCTACTGTGCGTGAAATAGCCACTTGTGTGATATCACAAGGGCTAATCTTGTTATCAGTTCTTGGGACTCGTGATCGAGTCCACTCCATCGGCTCATTGGTCGAATCGAGCCAGTTAGGGCTTGGTCGAGTAGACTAATGATGCCCTTGGATCCTGTTTCTTGTTTTTGGTATACTCGAGTATTACCTCAGTTGGTGTTGGGCCGGCAAGGTGGGAGAATGGGTGAGCGGGTATGGCTGATGAGTGGGGTTCTCTTGGACATTAATTCTTGCATTTCCTTGGTTGTGGAGTGTCAGCGGACTAGGATCAAGTTGCTGTGGAACTTGGACTCCGAGAGCCATCTGTATCCTTTTGTATTTAAATTGTTATTTAAGTGATCCTTGTGCACTGATCTTCCAATAAGAGAAGCTTGAGTGCTGAACTCTTCGTGAGCACTGATCTCCGAGTCGAGCGGCTTGAGTAGTGCATAGGCACCATCTCCTGGTTGACAAGCTCTTGTGATCATCTCTACTTATACTTGAAATTCCAAATTTTATTGCAAATGTGCTAGTGTGATTGTTTATCAAAATCTTTGTGGTGCAAATATGCTAATTGCTATTTTGCATGCCTGTCTTTGGAACATCAGGGCTTTTAGCTCACCCTATTTTCCCTTTTATTTTCCTTAGCGGGGATTTGCTTGAGTTTAGGATTGGAAGTACGTGCAAGTAGTTTAAGTTTTTGTTGTACTTTTGTTTAAGGGAGAATGTACTACCAAACCCTATCATGGATAAGTTTAGAGATTGATTTTGTATTCTTAAATACCCTGTTATGTTTTAAGTTGGAATGGTGGTGTGAAACTTATGTATATATGTTGGTTGACTTTTGAATTTGGAAGTTTTAGTTTTGTAAGATGTGAGGTGCTGGTTTATATTAGCTATCGAGTCTTGGCGAGAGCTGGGCAGGCAGTCCGCCGATACCCTAGGGTTCCCTAGGAGAAGTAGAACTGTCCACGGTTGGTATCGAGCTAGGTTCAGATCTTTTGGGCGTGGGAATGAATGCTTTACATTAGTTTTGTGAATTTGTGTGTGTGTAGTCTTGTTAGTATGTCGAGGCGAGAACGGGATCGAGTTGCTACGCTTTAGGGTGGCCTACCTAGGCGTGAACCGACTTAATTCTTGTTTGGCGCTTGAATACAGTGTGTTTTGGATCTTAGTGTTGGATATGAAGTTGAATTTGATGGAAAAGTAGAATTTTCTGGCTCCGTTATGGAGTATTTTGGTGATACCCCGTGGTTTCATATTAATAGTTGACTTGCTTTGATGATTGTTTGAATCGATGTTTGGCTTTCTCGTGTTGTCGTCTTGTTTGATTTGTTTGAATTGCCTTGGTATCTTGCTTTGACTTGTTTTACTTGATACGACTTGTGGAGCTTGTGGTAAGTTGTTGTTATCATTCATGTGTAGAAAGAGATTAATTGTGAGAGATGGAAACTGGGGGACGACATCAGGGACGACCGCGTAGGGCTAGACAACCCCAAGATCAAGGGGGTGAACATGAATCGGCCGCGGGTGGTAGTCATGAGCAAAGGGTCAATCCTAATGAACAAGTAGCCACAGCCATCCAACGTATGACTGATTTACTAGCCCAGATAGCTGGTCAAAACCCTGGGAATCAACAAGGAAACCTTGGGAATCAACAAGGGAACCCTGGGAATCAGGTGGAAGGAGAAGATAGGGCATTAGAGAGGTTCCAGAAATTTTCTCCTCCAAAGTTTTTGGGAGGACCAGACCTTGAGGTAGCTGAAAGGTGGATAGAGAAAATGGTTGATACATTTGCTACTCTAAACTATATGGAGGAAAGACAAGTTACCTTTGCTGTATTTCAATTAGAAGGGGCAGCTTGTGCATGGTGGAATGTGATAAGACTGAAGTGGGAAAGGGAACAGACCTCGAGAAATTGGGTTAACTTCATGAGAGAGTTTAACACTAAGTACTTTCCACCTCTGATTCAAGAAAGGAGAGAGGATGAGTTCATTAAGCTTCGTCAAGGTATTCAGAGTGTGGCTGAGTATGAGACTCAATTCACTAGACTTTCTAAGTTCCTGAACTTGTGATGACTGAGCAGAAGTGAATAAGGCATGCTTCATTCAAGGGTTAAATGTTGAGATTCAAGGATTTAGCAGCTCAGATCAATACATTTGGAGAAGTTCTGGAAAAGCTCCAGCGGGTGGAGAGTGCAACTCTTCAAGTCAAGGCTTTGAAAGGAAACGAGGAACACCTAGTGAGAATCTTGGAAAAGTTGATAGTGAACAAGATGCACCACCCTCTAAGATTGGAAAAAGGAACAAGTGGAACAAAACTCCTGGAGACATCAGGAGATGCTTCGGTTAGAGTTCGCTTGATTTCTGGATATTGTAGGAAACCCAATCATCATGAGAATGAGTGTAGGAAGAAAGGATGAAAATGCTTTTCGCTTGGCAGTTCTGCATCAAATTGCTAACTGCCAGTTAGCATAAATGAGCCCCAAAGAGAAGGATATGCAACAATCAGACATAAGGTGAGAATTTCGAGGACGAAATTCTTTTAAGGGGGAAAGAGTGTGAGAACCCTAGAAAAAAAAAAAAGAGGAAGACAAGAGGGAATTTTATTTGAGTGCATCATATGATCATTAGTGCATTTTTTTTTTCTTTTTTTCTTTTTTCCCAAAGTGCTCAATTTCATGTGGATTGCATGGTTTAATTTAGAATTTTATTTTCATGTTTCATATGGACAAATGCATTAAACTCATGTGGTTTTGTGTGAGTTATATTTTAATTAAGGGGTTGGAAGACAATTAGTAGAGATATTATCTCATTTTTTGGCTAAGAAGTTGCCACTTGTCAACCACCCAAGACCTCTTGACTTAAGCCATCTTATTTAAACCTTCCATTTCAAAAATTTGAAGCAAATTTCCCTCTCTCTCTCACCCTCTTGGCCTGCCACTCCCTCAAGCAAGAACACGAAACCCTAAGCTAAATTCTAGCAATTTTTAGTAAAGAAACACAACTTCAAGTGAAACCCTAGGCTAGATTACTTCCTAATCACCAATCTTAGTTGCAAGGAGGGAAGTTCTTGGGTGGATTTTCTCACTGTTCCAGCAAGGTAAATCCTCATTTATTTATGCTTTAATGAACCTTGAATTCAAGGAGAATGTTAGTTAAGGTGTGATTAATGGCTTGTGGGTGTTTGAAGAGGAAAGTCATGGAAGGATTTATTGTGTTTGAAAACTAGAACTTAGGTTTTCAATTTTGGCTATCATGTGTTTGATGAAATGCTTAATGACTTGTGATGCTTTAATGATGGAGTTAATTGCTATTTTAGCTTGTTAAACACCTTGGCAAATGATGGAAATGGCATTAAAGGATTGATAGAATAAAATGCCTCCAATCTGAAATTTTTGCAGGAAATCAGAAATGGAAATCAGTTCACTTCCTGAGGTTACTGTTCACGGTAGAAAATGAATTAGCACCCAAGCCTTATACCTTTAGAAAGCCCTATGAACCTAGTTTTAAACGCCACTGGCGGAGCTTGATTTTGATTTTTCTACATTGAGTTATTACTGTTTTCCCGAGACTGTTCGACCAGCCTGAAATTATTCCGGCAGTTTTCTTGCTTCTCTGAGTTTTGCCATTTTGACTAGGATTAAACATGATTTGATGCTTGACCTCTTCATGAAAGTTGTAGGGCTATGTCTTAGCTTTGAAACGCAATAAAGTACACCCCAATCCAATAAGTGTGTTCACAGTTATGAGTAAATTATTGCAGCATGGCAAATCAGTCAAATGCCGATTTCATTACACCAAGGCTTTTCTTGTTCCTTTTGATTCTTGTGCAACCTTGTCGTGTCCCGACTCACTCGTTTATGATTCTAACATGTGGATGAGCTTTTCATTTGATCATCTTTATAGTTGGGATTGGTCATTTTATAAATTGTGCATTCAAGTGTGATTTTTATCAAGTACAAAATCAATGAACGCATGCATTAGGTCTTCCCGTTTGGTGAGTCCAACTTAAATATTTTCGTTTCATTTGTATTAGACTTGAAAGGAGGAAATAGAGGTGATTTGGGCGCAAGCACTTGAAAAGATCTTACTTGATTTGGTGAGTGTTCCAATGCTTGTTTACTTGTTAAATGTGATTAGTTGGGTTGTCTGATCTTGACCTACTTGATTATAAGAACTACTTGAAAACTGTTGGCTTGGACACTCTTTTGTGTTATTATGATCGAGACGAGTGCGTACTTTATCACACTCGATTTCTTTTGCTTGAACTATATATCCTTGATATCGTGATACTTGTGGATTTGGCCCTTGCTTATATTTGATCTGTGAGTCATTTGGGTAATATCCCATCGACTAATCTGTTTAGAAACTTGTTTACCTGTGCTTGCTACTTGTGCCTGTGAAATAGCCACTTGTGTGATATCACTAGGGCTAATCTTGTTATCAGTTCTTGGGACTCGTGATCGGAGTCCACTCCATCGGCTCATTGGTCGAATCGAGCCAGTTAGGGCTTGGTCGAGTAGACTAATGATGCCCTTGATCTGCGTTTTGGTATACTCGGTATTACCTCCGTGTTGGTGTTGGGCCGGTAAGGTGGGAAAATGGGTGAAGCGGGTATGGTTGATGAGTGGGGTTCTCGACATTAATTCTTGCATTTCCTTGGTTGTGAGTGTCAACGGACTTGGATCAAGTTCTTTCTGTGGAACTTGGCTCCAAAGCCATCAGATCCTTTATATTTACATTGTTATTTAAGTGATCCTTGTGCACCGATCTTCCGAAGAGAAGCTTGAGTGCTGAACACCTCGTGAGCGATCTCCAGTCGGCGGCTTGAGTAGTGCATAGGCACCATCTCCGGTTGACTACTATGATCATCTCGTACTTATACTTGAAATTCCAAATTTTATTGCAAATGTGCTAGTGTGATTGTTTATCAAAATCTTTGTGGTGCAAATATGCTAATTGCTATTTTGCATGCCTGTCTTTGGAACATCTTGGGTTTTAGCTCACCCTATTTTCCCTTTTGTTTTCCAGCGGGATTTGCTTGAGTTTAGGATTGGAATACGTGCAAGTAGTTTAAGTTTTGTTGTACTTTTGTTTAAGGGAGAATGTACTAGCAAACCCTATCATGGATAAGTTTAGAGATTGATTTTGTATCCTTAAATACCCTGTTATGTTTTAAGTTGAAATGGTGGTGTGAAACTTTTGTATATATGTTGGTTGACTTTTGAATTTGGAAGTTTTAGTTTTGTAAGATGTGAGTTGCTGGTTTATATTAGCTATCAGTCCTGGCGAGGCTGAGCTGATGCCCTAGGGTTAAACTAGGGAGAAGTGTCACATAAAGGCTATGTTTTCAGACTCGAACTGGGAATCGAACCTGCTGAACTTAGGGGTCAGGGGTCAATGGGTCCGAATGGGTTCGATCGGGGGTTGAATTGGATGATGCCATAAATATATCATAAATATCTATTAATAATATATAATCAAAATTGTATATAAAAAAATTCCCTTAAAAGTAGGATATAAAAATTCCCTCAAATTGGTAGTTTTCAACTTTATATATATAAAAATTTTTCTTAAATTGGTGATTTATGACTTTATAGACAAATTTGAGAAATTTATATTTAATCACAAAATTGACTTAAAGAATATAATATATATATATATAGGTAGAAATGTAATTTAAAAAATGTATTGGATTAATTTTACACTTTATTAAAATAATGAGAGGTTAAAGCATATTTACTAAAAGTTAAAAAGTGAGTTTGAAAAAATATGATGGGTTAAAGGTTAAAAAAAAAACTGGCCAAATAGACAAACCCGGTCAACCGGGTCAACTGGTTCACCCATTCAGACCCGGTCAAACCCAGATTTTGACCGACTTTGACTGGATTTTGAATTTTCAGCTTTTAAAGATGGCTCGGACCAGATGCCTGGCCGGTTTCCGATTCAACCGGTCAGACAGGCCGGTCCGGTCCGAGTTTAAAAACATGGGATAAAGGCTTGCTTTCTTTCACAGTTTGAGATAAAGTCAATTTTTGACATTAACAGTTGACACCATTTATGAGGACCGATAATTGAGATTCGCATCTTACTTTCATAGATAAAAAGAATATGAGAAAATTGTAACTTTTCAGTCATTGTTGGAACACCAAAAGATGATGTCTTAACCAGTCAATCGTTTTCTTCTTCTTGTGTGCTTCTATTTGCTTAGCCAAATTGCAAGACAACCAACACGAGAATTCACTTAGGTCTCACTGTATTTTGGTGTATTATCTATTCTACTTAATTGAAAAGAGGAGACTAAGGAGGAGGATCGGTGGTGCAAATGAAGCAGGAGGTGTCAGCTAGAAGAAGAAGTGATGGCTTTACCATTCACCAATTTTTTTGTGAAGAAAAAATTGAAAAACAACCCTGAAAACTTTTAACAATTGTTTTCTTTCATGAGATAGATTAAATTTGAACTCTCAAAGTTAGAAATATTGCATTTAAGCTCCAATCCCTAAAGGCAAGCTAACTTTACCTTGAGCCTAATGAATTTAGTGATTTTGTTTTGATGATCAGTTGAGCAAAGAGATATATGAGAAAAGGGTTTTCAGAAGTTGTAATCCTATTAACAATGTTCAATTTTTAATAAAACCATGCATTTATGAAAAATTAGTATAAATAGACATTTACGAGAATCACAAATTAATTTAAGTTAATCATGAATTATGGGGTACTATAGTAAAGGCCAAAATCATCAACCTTTTGATATAAGAATTAGTTATTTTATCTTGCATATATGTGGTAAAGTAGTGTATTGAAAAATCCTCTCCCTGATTATTAGTGAGTCAATAAATCATTATATTTGTCTTCCTTCTTATGGCTTTTTTTTAACTTCAATTTTTCTTTTCCTTTTATTTTATTAAATATAATATTTGAGAACCACTTTTTTTGTTTTACTTGTATATATTCTTCAGTCAATTAAGAAAGGGAAAGCGATAGATTCTACAATTTGACCCGTAAGAATGAATGGTGAACGTTCATGTTTAGAGTTCCCATTAAAAAAAAAAAAAAAGTGATCCAGTGACTACTATACCTTTGACAAATATGTCCTTCTTAATTGGTCTCCCTTATTTTATTTTCCTATTTGTTCTATATTTTATCATGTCACTAACTCTTTTCATTGCTATTATTACTTGTACACCTTAAAACAACTTAATTTGCATTATGTGTTGTTTGAGTTTTATTGTATTTATTAATTTTTTAATCGTTAACAATTGATTCATCATATAATTCAACATGTGTGTGTCTACCCAAACGTAGATACATGCACATGAGCGTGTGCGCATGCGCGGATGTGCATATCTAAACCGCATAATAGTTAGGTTGAAATATGTTTATAACAGAAACAACGTTTTAGCTGTTCTACTCTAAATTTTATGATGAATATACTGGAAAAAATGAAAGCAAATAAACAAACTAGACCACAAAAAGTAAACCAAAAAATTGACTCTACATATGTAAACAATAATTGCTTGTGGATTGAATCGATGATACAAGAGAATGGACAAAAAATGAAAAAAGAAAAAAAAAAGAGGTAAATCAATTTAAACTCTTAACTTTTCCAAAAAGTCATTATATCACATTCTTGATGTATAAACTAACCACAAATTATGACTTCTACTAATGGGGTAAAGAAAGAAATTCTGGGGGTGAGTAGTGCAGTCAACGACTAATTAATAGCAGGTGCGAAATCAAGATAGGAAGGATACATTTTCATGTTTTCAGATACTATTAGCTTTATTTTTATTTATTTAATTTTTTTTGGAAGGGAACTCCTTTATTTTTCTGTTACTCTTCTTGTATTTTTGGAGGTTAGGTCTATGTTTCCCTCCATTAATGATGGAATCAGGATTTTACTTTAGGCCCAAACAATCAAACATATTATAAGCTAATATTCATCATAAATTTTGAGTTATAAAATTAATTAGAGTAACTATTTAAATATTTAACAACTAGGATTTATGATATAATGAAAGAAATTCTAAAGTAACATAAATTGCCTTCAACAAATCGAGTTGGATATAAGGGTCAATTCTTGAAATAGGTTTAATGGAATTAGCAAAGATCGATGCTTGATTAGATAGAGACAAAAATTGAAAACTTTAGTGATTATTTTGACTAATACTCTTATTTTTCTGTTTTCTTTTTTAGTTTGAATAATTTTAGCATTAATAATTTTTTACGTGGTTAAATCTTTTTTATATTTGTGTTTGATTTCTTCTCTTTGTCTTGTCTTTTTCTTTTTATTTTCATTTTGCATATTGATATGGTTTTTCTTTAGTTACTAGTTTAAACTTATAGTAATCAATGTGAGGGCCTCAAAATTCTATTTTTACTTAAAAATGTATAATAATATTTATATTGATTTTATTCACTAAAATATTGGTAAATTTATACTTTGAGTTATTATTTTCCATTTTAAAGAATTTTTTGAGAATTATTTGCCGATGTTTGGTTTCGGCCAGTTTAAGCGTCAATTTTGTTCCGAAACATGAATAGTAACTCTAAGATGAAACTGAGTATATGTAGAGATATATTTAAGGTAGGACAGTGTCAGAATAAGAAAAATTAGTAAAAATTAGAGTGTCGCGCGTCGACGCGATAAAAAGTGGAGTTTGACCACTTTTTACCTAAATTAAGGGAGACCACACCTTTTGTCCTTAAAAGTCTTGTTTCTTGCTTCCTTGCTTCATTATTTTTAGCCACACTTGAAGTTTAGAGAAAGAGGGAGCAGCCGAACTTGAGAGAGAGAGAATAGAGAGATTTTTTCCAAATTGTCTTCTTCATCTTCTTTCTCCTCAATTTCTTGAAGCTTCAAGACTTCATTGAAGGCATCAATCTTGTTTCTTCTTCTTCTTGGAGCTGCCGTGAGAGAGAGAGAGAGAGAGAGAGGTCCGTGAGAGAGAGAGAGAGCAAGGGAGAGGGAGGAAAGCTTTCTTTTCCTTGTCAACTTCTTGTTCCTGAGCTTGGTGGAGGAAATCAACTTCAAGCAAGCAACTCCTTGGAAAAACTTGAAGGATCTCGAGGTGTCAAATCTTAGAACATCATCAGTGGGTGGAACTACGTTAGATCCTCCTGGATCTTACTAGATCTGAATAGATCTTAAGGTATAACACTTAAAACTCTTAGTTTTAACCTTATTAGTGTTAGATCTGTCAGATCTACAGTTTATTTTGCTAGAAAAGCTTATGTTTGGAACATTTGAGTTGGGCTCTTGAATTCCCAGCATAGGTAATTGACTTGAGGTGACTTTTAGGTAGTGGACTTGAGGTGACTTTTAGGTAGTGGACTTGAGGACCTGATTGTGGCTATGGTTGATATTTATGAGATGAGTTCATTTTAAGGTTAAAATGTAGGAATGTTGTTGAAAAATTTTGAAGAAAAGTAATGAAGGTTGGCCGAACCTATGCTTAGAAGTTTTGACATTTGATTTCGAAACTTTACGATGTTTCTTGAAGAGATTTTGTGCGAGGACCCGAAAATTTATTTTCATCTGACCTATTTATTTAATTAATTATTTAATTTCTTTGAATACTTTTTTTAATTTTTTTAAATCATTTTAATTGCAACTACACCATACATTACCTTATTTTATTTTAAAAACCTTGTTTAACCTTCAATTTAATTTTTCTATCGCTCAATTGTGAAAAAAGAAAAAGGCACATTTTTTGAGACAAATATTTGGACTGAGAGTGACATAATTTTGGAGAATAAGAATGACCATTAGTAGTTTAAGAAAAGTTAATTGAGGGGTTAGAAGTGAGTGATTAGGATTAAACTCCAATTGGAGCATTAATGAACTAGTGTTCATTGGTTGACTTTTGAACCAAGAAAATTTGTGGTTCTCATTCCTTCTTACTTTTTCCCAATTTATTCATCAAAAATCACAAGAAAACTCTCATTCTTCTCTCTCTCTCGCACCTGAACTCCCCTCCCCCCTTGTTCCTTCATTTTTATCTTCAAAATCTACTCCAAACTCCATAAAATCCATCAAGGGAACTTGGGAAATCTTCCACCACCTCACTTGGAAACTTGAAGATTAACTTGTCTTGAGGGAGCTGGCTAGGAGCTTGAAGAGAGGGGTTGTTTTGGAGCATAGACATATCACAAACATGGGTTTCCTCTTGAGCCATTGGAGGTAATCTAGTATCTTCAAATCTTCTCCTTTGATTTCATCTTGTAGCTTTAAGTTTTGTATCTTCTTGATATTGTTCTTGTTGAATTTGGGTTCCTGAAGTGGGCTCTTGGATTCCCACAAGACTTGAATGTGTGGCTAATTTGGTTTTGATGAGATGATATGATGGTGATTTCAGTTGATTGTTGGTGTTAGAGAGATAGGAAGAAGAGAAAGAGGCAAAACCAAAAGAAAAGGAAGGTTATGCTGCGGTTTCATTTCCAATTCGTATGCCCTGTTTTGACTGCAAAATTTCATGAGTTTCTTGGCTATTTTGAGAGATGAAATGTTGGTCTATATGTGTGTAAATTTAGTTGCAAAAATCCTTCCATTTGGTGTGGTAAAATCACATGAAAAGAAGAGGTCAAAATCTGGAAAAATAGTTTCCAGTTTGTCGAACTTTGCTGTCCTATTTTTGGTTGCTTTGATCACTGCCTTCCCGTGTGAGTTTTTAGCTAAATTTTGGTACAAATGTAGTTCACATACTGATATTTATTCCTACAAAATTTTGTGTTTTTCCAATATCATTTTGTTGCCCAAATGATATTCCAAAAATGACCCTTCAAAACTGGAAAACCAAGCTGTCAGACAGATTACTGTCCCAAGTTCAATTGGCTATATTTTCTTGCTCGGGAGTTAAAATTGAGTTCCATTTGTTGCGTTTGAAACTATACTGGTAGGTATTTCAGTGGTATAAATTTCAAGGGCTAGTTTGATTTCTGTGAATTTTGGCAAATTTTCAAAATTTGCTGAAAACCAAGACTCTCATGTCTCGTTTTCACTGTTGTAGTGAAGATTTCTCTATGTTAATGATCCAAATGCTCTTACACTAAACATGAAAGTTGTAGAGAATTGAGTTATCCATCTACTCACAAAATTTCAGCCCAATCGGAGTACTGTACTGAGTGAAATGACCAAAATACCCCCACTGCTCAAACCCTTATATTTTGCTGGAAAATGGCCTAACTTGCTGTCCGAATTTTTCTTGAAATTTCCAGCCTATTTTCCAAATTCTCTTGAGATGATATTCTGTCTTATGGTTTATCTTGAATAGTTTGAAATGTGGGTTGAATTTCAAGAGAAATGAATTTCCGACTTGGGGTGAATATTTGACCTACTTGTGGTTTAAATCTCTCAAAAGTGACTTCTAGGGAATTGTAGTACTAAAAATCTATTTTCCAACTGTATAACTTTTATAGTTTTCTGACTTGCGGACCTTAAGATATGAATTTTTAAAGTGTGCTGACACTATTTAAGTGAGGGCTCGGAAATTTTATTTTTATCAGAAAATGAATGATAATGATAAAAATAATAATATTATGTACTTTCACTCAAATATTAGTGAATTTATGTTTTGAATTATTATTTTCTAATTTAGATGATATTTCGAGAATTATTTACCGGTGTTTGGTTTCGGCCAGTTTAAGCATCTAATTTTTGTTCCGAAGCATGAATAGTGACTTTAAGATGAACCCGAGCATATGTAGAGACATTACAGATATATATTTAAGGTTGGACAGTGTAGGAATGAGATAAACCAGTAAAAGTTAGAGTGTCGCGCGTCGACGCGACAAAAAGTGGCTTTTTGACCTCTTTTCCCTGATTTAAGGGGAACCACACTTTATGTCTCCTTAAAACTTGTTTCTTGCTTCCTTTCCTTTCATTTTTCAGCAGCCACACTTGGGCTTAGAGAGAGAGAGAGCCAGCCGAATGAGAGAGAGAGAAAGAGAGGAAATTCCAAGTCTTCTTCTTCTTCTTCTTCAAGTTCATTCTCTTACACTTTGAAGACACCAATTGAAGAGTTTCATCTTGCTTCCTTCCACTCCTTGTTGCAGCCGTGTGTGTGAGAGGAAGAGAGAGAGGGCCGAGATTAACAAGAGGGAGAGAGAGAGAGCGGCCTTCTTCAATTTCTTCTTTCTCCACTTCCATGAAGCTTCAAGACTCCATTGAAGGTTTGATTCTTGTTTCTCCTCCATCCTTGTAGCAGCCAAGAGTGAGAGTGAGAAAATGAGAGAGAGCCGTGGGTGAGAGAGAGAAAGAAAGAGAGAAAAGAAAGCTTCCTTTGCTTGGCAAGTTCTTGTTCTTGAGCTCGGAGGGAGAAATCAACTTCAAGCAAGTAGATCTGTGGGAAAACTTGGAGGATCTCGAGGTATTGAAGCTTAGGACATCATCTGTGGGTGGAACTTCATCAGATCTTCCTTGATCTTGCTAGATCTTGCTAGATCTGGAGGTATAATCCTTAAAGATCTTAGCTTTAACTTTATTAGCGGTAGATTTGTTAGATCTATGATTTATTTTGATAAGAATGCTTATGTATGAAGCATTTGAGTTGGGCTCTTGGATTCCCAACCTAGGTAGCGGACTTGAGGTGGATTTTAGGTAGCTGACTTGAGGACCTAATTGTGAATTTGTGTGATATTCGTGAAATAGTCTTGATATGGTTGGAAAGTAGGATTTTGTTGTTGGAAATTTTGGAAGAAAAGTGTATGAGATGGCCAAACTCATGCTTGGTGATTTTTAATGTTTGATTTCGAAACTTTGTAATTTCTCTTGAAGAGATTTTTGCCTAAATAAATGTGTTTTATGTTTAATTATGAGTACATGTTTGAATGGAGTGAAGTTATGAATTTTTAATGGTGAAAAGTTGTGTTTTCACTAATTTTGGGTAAACAGGAAATTTTGGAAAAATTAGGGAGCGATTTTAGTCGTCTAGAACTTTGATCTCCTATGTGAGTTTTGATTGATTTTGTAAAGTGATAATACTGTACTTTAACTACTACTGAGTCCTGCAACTTAATTTGACATATATTACCGAATGAATTTGAAAAATGAAGTTTTCTAGTGAGTTGTAGTTCTCCGAGTCTAGCATCCATACTCATAAGCCTTGCTTAATTTCAAAGAGTTTAACCTTAGATTTGGTCCGAACAAGCAATCGTAGTAGTGAGGGTTTGGTGATCCTGAGTAGTTGAGTTAAGACATTGAGTATTAGATTTCGGCTAGTATTTGATAGTTGAACTTTGGCTCGGTGGCCAAGACTTTGTCGAGGGTGAACCAACTAACGAAGTTTAGCCTTCTTCTTTGCTCACTCGTTTAAGTGGATCGAGGTGAGTGTTCTAACTCTCTTTTAAATGAAAATCTTGCCATGGTTTGTAAATGAATGATTTGTGAAATGATTTGCTAGTATTTACCAAGAAATGATTTACCACTATTTCCAAGTAAAATGCTTTTACCAGTGAAATAACTTATGAAGGATTTGTGAGTGTTTCAACTCCTTTTCAAATGAAATCTGGCTATGGTTTCCAAAGGAACGATTTATTGAAATGATTTACTATCATTTCCAAATGAAATGCTTTACAAGTGAAATTATGAAGAGTTTGTGAGTGTTTCCTGTATATTATGTGAATTACATGCTTATGTGATTAATACTTGATGTTACTTGATCTCATAAGTGTTAAATACTTGTTTCTAGGCGAGTGTGTACTTTACCGCACTCGACCTAACTGTCAATATACTGTTCAACTGTCTACTATTCCATTGTTTGTATATTACTTGTGCATGACTGTAGGCCATGTGTACTTTATCACATTGGTTGAACAAGGCCTTTCCCCCTTCGTTATCGGCCTATTCGAGCCAGAAGCGAACTCGGTCGGGTAGGTTGGTAACTTAGGGCACTGTATGGTATACTCGAGTATTACCACTGGGTGTTATAAGGAGGAGTAGGAGGGTGATTGATCGACAAGACGGATTGCAACTGCTCTCGAGAATCGTATCCTTCCAATACCTTGGATTTAAATGTGTACTGAATTATTTCTGTATGTTGTTTGTTAAATTGAGTATTGATGGAATGATGGCTTGAAAACTCAAATGTTTTACAAAGTGACATTTAACTCAAAGGTCCTTGAATTTCTTGTTTTTACTGGACATTCACGAAGCTTCTAGCTCACCCCAAAATGTTTTATTTTTCCCCCACAGGGCTCGTGACGAAGGAAAGTATGAGTTGCGATCTATTTTAGCGTGATGGGCTGGATTATTTCTTGTATTAATTGTAATCATGGATTGTTAGACTTTTGGTATATTTGGGCCTGTAAGATGGAATGGTAGTTGTACCTTAAGTATATTGAACCGTAATTTGAGAACTGAGTTGTAAGTTGAAGTTAGTTATGTATTATTTGTGATTTGAATTGGAATGGTTGATTATGTTCACTTTTGAAGTATTATTAGTTATTCTAGTGAGTGAGTCTGGCGAGGCAGGCCCACTGCACCTTAGGTATGCCCTAGGGAGAAGTGGGGTCGTCACAATTTATGTCAGTGAACTATTTCTAGTTGAAAAAGGGATTTCTTGACCTTGAAACCCCAAACGACCTATTTTCATCCTCTTACCTTGATTTTTCCACTTTCTTGACTTTAACTGTATTCTCTTTGAGTTTCTTGGGTTGGTGTAGTTCACCTAAACTACGTACGATTTCTTTTCCTTAAAGTTTTACACTTTTAACAATTTTCTTGAGAAAAGAGTTTTCACTAGCTGTAATGAGATAATAAATTGTTGATCATTAGTCACGTTTGCTTCTGGTGGCCAAGGAACTACGACGTGAATCGAGGCTCGAGTGATCTCACCCGCATGCTTTACTTGATTTCTTTGTTGGTGAGTGTTCAAGTGCATGTTAATTAATGTGTTAAATAATGTAAATGATTTGAAAAGCATGCTTGTGTGCCTCGGTGGGTGTGTACTTTATCGCGCTCACCTTATTGAAATTTGCCTCTAAATGAGTTCTACTGTTTAAAACGTTAATTGATTGACTGCTTGAATTGTTTATAACTGTGGGGACGCCCAAACCCCATTGGGGATCCCTTCACCTTGTCCGGCAACAGGGGCTAGGGCAAGGGATGGGTGAACCATGGGTTATTACTATTTAAATCACGTCGGTTGGAATGAATCCACCAACTATGACATACTCATAGTGGGTTGCCATTCACTTTTAAATGTTGGAGTTCGGGCTTGGTCAAGGGGTTGTAAGTAGACGGGAGAGGGATAAAAGTGGTGGACATGGACTGTGAGAGTGGGTGGTTGATCGAGTGTCAACGTGTGACTTGAATTGATGCTGGTGAAGAAAATAATTGCAGAGAATTATGGGAATGTGGAGCTGGCCAACTGTATCTTTCAAATTGTGCTATTTAAATGTTTTATTAACTGTTTGGCTCTTCTACTGTTTCATTAATTTATTTAACTGTTTTGATTTGCCTGTGCATGTTTCTCTTGACCTCACTGAGCTTTGCACACCCCATAAGATTTGCTTTCCTTAACAGGTTTTGAAGTGGACCTTGAAATTCAAGGAACTTAGTTCTTTTGTAGGATTTCCTCACTTTTGTATAAGATTGAAACTGTTTGTGAAATTGATGAAATATTGTACTTGAGGTTATTATTTCTGTAACTTTGATAAAATTATGGGACTTGTACTCTTGAAAGTCGAACTAGTGATTTGGATAGATTTTAGTTATGGTTTTAAGAATGAATGTTTGTATTTATATCTGATTTTAGTAAGTGAATCCTGACGAGAGTTGGGCAGGCGATCCGCCAAACCCTCTGGTTTGTCTTAGGGGGAGGTGGGGTCGTCACATTTTGCCTACGTAAATATGTATTATGTTTGTTTATGAGTATGTGTTTAAATAGAGTTAATATCTTGAACTTTAAGGGTGAAAAATTGAGTTTTCACTAGTTTTTTTGGGTAAATGTGCTATTTGGACAGATTTGAAGGTTTGAAATGTTCTATCTATTTTTCATGAATTTTGTAAATTGAGACTTGGTGAAAATTGTTCTAAATATGTGTTAAAACCCTGATTAAAGTTTAGTGTGGAGTTTAAACTTGAATGGGTAATTTTTGAGGTGAAAGACCTCACCTTATTTACTTGTTCCAAAAAATCTAGAAGTTGCGAGAACGGAGTACATTGATAGAGTATTTTGGTTAATTGAGGTATCAATTTGAAAATGGAACCTTTTAAAGATGATTTTCAGCTCGAGTGACTACTTTTCATTCGAGAAAAGCTAGAGGAATTTTGTGAAGAGTCTTGATAAAACAAATGAATAAACTATTTGAGTTTAGTTTTGCTATTTGTGAGGCGAAACTTATTTCTTCCTTTTATTTGATTATAGGAAGTGAGAAAGAGTTTGAACCAGATCTCAACTTGGAAACCAAACCTTGCTACTTTGGTGAGTTTCCATGCATGTTACTTGATTATGTGAACTTAATTTGATATGTGTTTGCTTAAGTGAGTTGATATGAAAATTTGGTTTTTGATCCATCAAATGGAGTAGTGTGTATTTTATCGCATTTACTCCTATTTGAATGGTAAAATTTGTAATGGTGTTTTGATGTGATTTAAGATTGATTTGATGTGACTTATATGTATGAAAATTTTGGGAATTCCTAAAACCTATCGGTGAGTCAGTCGCCTCGAGCTATAGGTTAGGACTAGGCTGAGGAGAAATGATGAGTCATAGGGTTATTTATGTGATATGTGCTTTGGACTTGACGTATGGACTTGTCCCTGATGGAAGAGTACTAATTAATTTATGTGTGACTGAACGGGAGAAAGTGCTACGCCTATTAGAGCGGGAGTCACCTCTTAGTCCGTATCAATTTATATGTGATTGAACGGGAGAAAGTGCTACGCCCATTAGGGCGGGAGTCACCTCTTAGTCCGTATCAATTACCTTTTATGTGTTTGGAGTTGGGCCTGGTGGGGGTTTTGGTGGAGTAAGGAGTAAGTGGAGGTCTACATGGTTTATACTTGTAAAAGTTGACGGAGTGTCAACTATTTGGAACGTGATCGAACTTTGTGGATCTTGGCTCCTGAGAGCCCCCGTATCCTACCTTTGTGTTGTTAATTGCTTTCCTTATTTGCTTATTTTTGAATATGAAATTTGGAGTGAAAATCTCATATGTGTTATATGCTTTGCATGCCTTTCTGGACCTCACTGAGTTTTTAACTCATTCTTTCAAATTTGTTTTCCTTAATAGGGGTTGAGAAACCAAGTGAAAGCGCCAACCCTTAGAACTAGGATTTACTTATGCTTCTGGCTTGAGAGACTTGAATTTTGAATTTGGGGTATTGTAATATGAACTTTGAATGTATAATTAAGTACTCTATGTATTTTGGAATTTTAAAGTTTGATTAATGAATTTGTGAGTTATCGTTTAGTTTAAATTGTTATTGAAATTTTTGGGTTTGTGAGATTGAAGTAGTTTGTTTATGAGTTGATTGTAAGTTTGGGATTGGTATTTAAATTGTTTCTTTGAAAGATTAGTAATCATTTGTGTGAGTGAGTCCTGGCGAGAGCTAGACAGGCGGTCCACTAATATCTTAGGATACGCCCTAGGGAGAGGTGGGGCTGTCATAATCAAATGATTTGGATAATTGGTGCCCAACGAGAGACTTGTCAAGACGGGTCTTAGATGTGAATCTTTTAAAAAAAATGTAATTAATTTGTGTGTATCTAAATGCAAGGGGTAAAATAATTGTGATTGTATATATCTATATGATTGGCTATACACTATAGTTTATGTTGCTAATTAGTGCTCATTTGAAACCCACTAGAAAAATCTATAAAGGATATAGAATTTACTTAGTAACTATTTAAGAGTTATAATAGCTATTATTAATGCTATACAAGCATTAATTTGAAAGCTGATACGTATGCTAATATAAGGAAACTAAGATTCGAATTACTAGATATAGGACTTTTTTACAAAGAAAAAACAAAAGGAGATTTTTTGGTTAGTCCTTAAAATTTATATACCAAAGACAAATACTAATTGTATACTAGCTAAAATTAATTTTCTAATAAATTTATATCTTATGCTAATATAAGAAAATCAAGAGCTGAATTTTAATAGAAACATGTAAGTAGATTGTCTAATTGATATCTAAATGTGACAATGATAATCATGTTTGGAGAGAGGGCCGGGGCAAAGTGATAAAATTTGATATAAAAATTAGGACTTCATGCACAAGTTTAGAAAACTTTCGAGGACCTGCATTGATTTTATGAAAACTTTGAGAGGGGGCCGGTAGCCGGGTACTGTCCTTGCCGTTCATTTTCTTACTTTATTAATAAAATTTACGAGTAGCGTCCTCCTTTGTGCATGGGATTGGTCAAACAACAGGGTGGAGTACTGGAGTCGTAGTGTCTTCATATTATCTGTGAATTGCATCATGTATTACAAAGTACTACTTCTATGAAAAGCCTATATTTTAAACTTAATTCCATTCGTTGCAAACATCGATAGTACAAGTTCCATCAGTTGCACACGAGTGATCGAATACAATTTCTTGTTTTTGGCTCAAAAGACAAAGCAATTCACAAATTTCAAATGTCCACATCTTATCAACATCCATGATTTACTAATTATCAAATGGTGTATGATGTAAATATCATGAATATGACCCGTTGTTTAATTAATTTTTAATTGATAAAAACATGATGAATGGAGTATCAAAGTCGGCCATGAAGAAACAAATCCATGTGTCCTATTTATTATTAGCCTCTAAAGTTGTAAGAGAAGAACATTCCAACTATTTAGTAGTAAATTTTGTTTTTACATTTTTTTTAGTGCATGGCCTGTTTTCTTTCAGTTGTTTTTCTTACTTATCAGCCTTCCCGCTTCCTGGGGCCTTTCATGAGATCATCCATATGACCAAATTTTCTTCTGACAAAACTGTCCAATTAGTTTATTAAATCCAACAGGAGGAAAAATGGAAAATTAAGGGACAAAAAATACAAGATTTGGATTACCAACTTGAGCATCTTGTTTTTATGCAGATTAAACCAGAAAATTGATAAATTCTAATGTCTAATAGATGAACTTGGATACTTCAAGTGTGCTTGGTTGATTTTTCTAGTATGTGTTAATATATTACAAATTCTGCTGGGAACTCTGAGGAGTTATATATTTTCTCCTCCATCAACTCTTTCTGGTCAGTGATGGTTTTCCCTGAATCATTAATCAATTGACCTCTCTTCTCAGCCCTTATGGGAGAAGGTTTTCACCTCAAAAACTTCATGTATTTGGAAATGTAACAGAATGCTCAATTACTTGGATTACAACAGAAGCAAGCGGTAATTTTCTCTGACTTGCAAATCAAAAGAAAAAAGAAAATTAAGACTCTAATTCTCCCCATTGTATGGAGATTCAAAAAAACTTGGTGTACTCTTACTAAATGGAGAACCACAAAATCTTGGAGTACCATTGTATGGTGATTCACAAAATCTTGGGATATCACTTAGTGGAGATTCAGCAAAAGTTGAAGGAATCACCACAGAAGATGAAACCTTGAACCTTTTACTCCTTGAGCCTTCACTCACTTCTGGGCTACTCATCCATCCCATCATTTGATCCCCAGTATACGCCTCACTGACATCTGATCCTTCTGAGTCGAGACCGTGCTGCTTGAGACCAATCCATTCATTGCTACAATCGGATACACTTGAGCTTTCCCAGGAAGAGAACTTATCATAAGCATGGGGGACAATTACACTCGGTTGCACTACCTTTTCAATACGCTTCATGTCAACAGGTTTTTGGTATTGACCCCTGAAGTGAAAGATACTAGCAAAGGTGAAGTGGTCGCTTACTCTGCTCTTGGATGACTTGGGCTCTGAAGTCCTAGCCATGATGCTTTGCAGATTTTTGCTTAACTTTGCTTTCAAGGAAGAGAAACTCAGTCCATGCCTTGCATCAGATTCAGCAATGTTTATTGCACCAGTAGAAGATGATGAACTGGATTGGCTCAAGTTAGGGGGGTCTGCTGCAGCAAAATTTGTTCGAGCATTTTCACCTCGTAGAGCTCTAGCTGCCTCATCATAAGCTTGAGCAGCTTCTTCAGGTGTATCGTAAGTACCAAGCCACAGTCTTACTCGCTGAGAAGAATCTTTGATCTCAGCTACCCATCGTCCTGATGGTCTTTGTCTTACTCCTATAAACCTCCGCATTGTTGATTTGGTTGGCTGCGCCTTCTTTGTGCTGGTGGTGGCAGTGGGGGTTTTTACGGTTTCAGATCCTGCCATGAATACTAATGTGGGTGAACAAGAAGAGTCTAGTTTGGGTACAATATGGTGTCTAAATCAGCCAGTTATAGTAGTAGGAGAATTGTAGATTCATGACAGATTGTGAACTATGATGAGAAGAAATGGACCCTATCATGGCTATAAATATCCAAGTCTGTACCACAAGAATATTCTCTTCCTATTAATCTTCTTGTTCCTTTCCTATTAATTAGTCCTTAATTGTGTGCATTATTTGTTCACAAACTCCTTAAGCTTGGCTTCTTGTGCAAAGATCAAGTGAACCTCTGAGCAACGTCCATTTCCATCCATTCACATGGAACAAAATATGGAGATATAGCGAGTGTATAAACAAAATTGGATAACCATCTTAACTTTGTTCCATTTGTTTTCCTGTCTAGCAGTAATAACATTCAAATATAGAATATTGCAAACATCTAATGTTGTTATCGGCAAAACAATAGTTTGCAAGGTTACTCTGATTGATAAAATCGCCAAATTACCGCTCAAAAATTGTGTACAAACTTTAGTTCCATGTCAACTAGTGCAGCTCCTCAAAATGTCACGTCACATTCATATGCTCTAGGCAATTCCAAATCAGTAAATTGCTCCTCTAGAGACCATCAATCTTCAAGACGTGTGGCATACATTATGTAGGTAACGTTTGTATGTAATGGATCTTATATTTCCAGTAATGTTTACTGAACCCACTTGCACTATTTGATTTAAGATAACTGATGTGATTCCTCCAAAAAATGAAGTTCCAACTACTTGTGTTAACTATTTTATACGCCTAATCTGCTCAGATCCTATTGCATTCTTCTATCTACTCTGCTAACAGAACTTATTATTCTTCCTTAGTTGCCATTAATGCTTTTCGGTAACTAAGTCTACCACGTCAACCTTGAAAGGATAAAATTAAAGGAGGCCAACTGCTGAATAAAGAAAGAAATTAAAGAGGGCCAGCTTGCTTAGGAGAAAGGATTAAATTTTTGAGAAGCTGACAAGAAGAAGACGTCCATATTAGTCATGTTGTAATACGCCAAACGGTTATGGAATGTTTGATTCCTAATTCTAAATCCCCGCAGGAATTGTAAGTTTGATTGAGCAATGACCACAATAGTAACCATTGGAATTATGCATTTGGTTGATATTCGAAAATGCTGTGGAGTTCCACAGTACCGTGCTGTGTCATTTTTGCCGTCCTTTCTCCATGAGCAAAAATCTCTACAAGTACTGATAAAACTCGTAAATTTTAATGCATTCATATAAATGAACAAATTGCAGTCTCAAGGGGTCATTAATTAGAAACTGATATTTTGTCATCTTGCTTCCCGGATGGCCTTAATTAGGACTCTGCTTGCTGAAATGCGGCCAAAGATTCCTGCTATTTTCAGTCTTACAGAGGTTAAAGTGATTGTTTTGTCACTTGGCAATATGTTTTTTGGTATATTAGACTGACATCGAATTGAACTTGTCACATTAGACAACCTCAACCCTTGTGATATTATTTATTTATTGATGACAGGTTTACTGTACAATGATTTTATATTAGTAGTTTAATATTGCACGATCAGACCGAATTATTCATGCTGCAACAGTTGTTGCTGGCAAGGAAATAATGTTTGATCAGGCTCTTCAGCTAATAACAGAGTTGGGGCGATTTTCTCCACTGTTCTGTTCGAACCTTCGGGTAGACTGTTACATTGGAATTGTAAGGATCTGTCAGTAGATAAATGTTTGCTAGTGCATATTTTCTTTTTCTAGTCGATAATATTATCTCCTTTATTAAAGAAATAACTTGGTCTCTATCAAGATCAGCAAAATCCTTTCTGGAATTGGGTCAAACTTGTATTCTTGCAGTTTAGCATACCAGATTCAATTTTATGCCTACAATTCCTATCCAATGACATCATTTGACTCCTCAATTATTAGCATTGAATTCTACATTTTACATATGTCGTGAAGCATTTGAATTTTATCCAAACTCACCGTAAGAAGTAGACAATACTACTAGCGAAGACCATTATCTTCAGTTTCATATAAGATTAAGGAGCATCCTAATGAATTTGTTTCAGGGATTAGTACAGAAGTTAAACATTGCTTCATAATAGCTTGCACCTATTTGATTGATATTTGGATCTCGATTTAGAAATGTTGCATGCAGGGGGCATTAGTTCTTGCAGATTATGTTTTCTGCAAATTAACACTATCATGAATTTCCAAATGTTAAACCCAAGACGGATAGAAGTTGTCTCAGCATTTTGCAATTTGACTCCACTACTTGAAGGTTGCAGAACTGAGAACTAGTAAGGGACAATGCTGGATTATTGGAACTCAGTGTAACGAATTTTGGTAAAATGATCTTCAGCTAATCTAATGATCTCCAGATAATCTCATAAGTCCGAAAAGCATGCAGATTTCTCAGCCTCTCGGAGAGAAGAAATTACCATCAAACAGAACTAGAGTACCCAAACATTTATTCTTATTGTTCTACATGTATGCTGGAAGGGTTCAGGCAAAAGCAACAGTTCAACGTAAAAAAAGGAAAGAAGTTGCAACGGTTAAACTTTCATTCAATTAGGTCTTCCATATTATGTTAACAACAGATAAGAATTTTTCAGCTCTTTTCTTATTGTCAGGCATGAAGGACATTAAACTTTAACCACTTTCTGATGGAATGTTCAATTAATCTTCAATTCTCCCACTGAAAAAAAAAAAGAGAAAAAGTAAAAAAAGAACATTAGATTTACCCGTAGTTCTAAAGTCATATTGAGAAGTTGAAGCTAGATGTCATTGCTTTTGTTCCACAAGTATGTCACCTAAGAGAGACAATTATGGCTAAAACTTCTAAAAGATGCATAGATAGCTGCAACACCGTATGAAACCTTATATTTTGAGTATGTTATGGGATCCTATGTAGGAGAATTTTCGCTTGCATTATTTCTTCTCACAATGGAACTCCAAACATTTGAATAATGGCAACTTTGTTCTGATCCAGCTGGTTTTAATTATTCTCAAATAAAATTGACATTCTAGCTAACCGGGACCAGATAAGCTTGTTTGATGTGCATATCGCAAGATATTAACCACACAAGGATAACGACAACTTAATATAGAAGCTAATAATTATCATAGCTGACAAGGGAAGAAATTGTCACATTAATACGGCAAGAGTATGCACCAATCATTTGGTTCCTAGATTTTTAAAAAAATCTAGAAACCTAAGGTTTGATTGAAAGATGAAAAACCAGAAACAATGTTGCAGTCTGCATCCGGAGCATTATCATTGAAAAATTGACTGGTCCTTGACTGACTACTGGAAGAAACGGTATTATAATAAGTCCAACAGCACATTGCTTACATGGTCCTGCCTGTAACCGGACCATGCAGCACAGGTGTTCATTGGTATTCATTCTTAAACATTGGTACTACTGTAATTCCATTCATTGTTTTTGTCATAAAAAATTAGGATCAAGCTAGCTAGTTAGATAGGTAAAATTTACTCTGTAACAAACCTTAGATCTTGCAAGTGATCATACTTAATTACTTTGTATACAGGCTCCCGTCAGGAGAACAATTCTATAGTTTACGTGCCCCAGTTAAATGTAATTTTGAGATGTAGCAACAGATAGTCAAATGAAATAAGTTAGGAAAAGGAAAGAGCTAATCTCATCTGGATCCTAGGTGAATATAAAAAAATGTCACTGGATTCAGATGTTCAGATTAACTGGTCAATTTTATTCAGGTGGCTAAGAGCATATACAATCTACAATTCAGGGAACAACTCAATCTAAACATCTTAGTTAAATTTTTGGATGTGTTGAAGGAGAAGGTTGATTAGTATTACCAAATTTGTGGATCAATGTGATCTATAGAAGAGGAAATGAATTTGTGAGTTTTTTCTTCTGAATTACTGTAAATATTCAATCATTCAGGAAATTTTATTCTGAGGATGTTTAATAAGAGCATTTTGACACATAACTGCAAGTTCATGTTGGTTCTAGACATTGCAATTGACCTGCAAAGCTCAATATTCTACTTCAATGATGATGGAAGGATGGCAGTTTCTAACTCGACATACAAACATGATATTGGGAAAAAAAAAAGGATCGAAACATGAAATGAGAATATGTGTCATGTATTAGTCATAAAACGGGGATAATCAATCAACCCGTGGGTTACCGTGGCTAATTCATTAGTAATGTAGGATAAGACTGTAGTCCCAACCAATAATGTGACACACTTATAACCCGATTGAAAAATCATCATAGTCCTCTTTATTTCTTTGAGCTTTACCTAGAATTTATATTAAATTTTAAAGATAAAAAAATGCTACTTGAGTGTCATCCTAAATTCACACTGAAAAGTTGGTAGTTTCCTTTCGAAATTGAAGTTTTAGAATTCAAATACTAGAATATATCTATGGACACACTAGAATCAATACACACACACAGAGAGAGATATGTATAACACGTGCTGAAGTCCATATTTGATAAATCCATATATGCAACCTCTGTGATTTTAACTGCCCTCTTCCCGCCTTCATTTTTCCTCCCTCAAATTAACGAGTACTTATCTTCAGATCTATTAGTACTACTTGTGTTCTCTTCTTTCCACTATGATCAAATGTCTTTTTTAAAGAAAATCTAATACTTTCTTTCATGACTTTACTATTGTTTTCATCTAATTGTTTTGAATACATGCTTGTTTTTGTCTATTTTCTTTTCTCTAATGAAGTTTTTATTTCTTTGTACGGCTAATAAGATGAAAGAAATTGATAGAATACCACATATATTTTTGACAAAACCCAAATTTTAATCTTTTGCAATGTTTCATCTATAATTTTCATGTAAGAAATTGAATAAGACAATTGGATTAAAACACGGATAACTTTTTTTATACACTGTCAGTGTATAAGTTTTCATACACTAGCAGGTTTGGATTATGCCACATAATACAAATTTAAATTTGAAATTTAAATCATGCACATGTGGCATGCATCCAAAGCTGCTAGTGTAAAAAAAACACTACACTGACAGTGTATACAAAGTTAATCCTTAAAACACAATACCACATTATATGAACATTTTATCAGGTGAGCACGACATTAAAATTAATTGTGTCATATATGGGTTTTAGACTCGTTTAATAAGAGTATGATTAGAATGTGGATTAGTGATAATAATGGTGGAGCTTACGAAATCACTAACAAGTATGACTAGACTTGATTAACAAATTTACACGGGCATTTACTTACCTCAACGAACTTTGCAGACTAGAAGAACATGCAAATCTAGTTATATGTTAAGTGCTTGCCGGGATAGTCATCCTAAACGATTAAAAAAGCATCCAATGCCAAATAGAGAACAAAACCAAGGAAATAAAATAACGTTACGTTATGCTCATCCTGACCACACTATGGAACAGAACGAAAGCACTTACAAATTGCATAATAAATGATGCTGCATGTGCAGACAATTTCCAACTTTTTGAGCCCACAAAGAGAACCCAATCATTCAGAAATAAATACAAGATCAAACTGCCAAAATAACAGCCTTTTTGCTTTTGTCATCATAAATTATTCAAATCAATCAGATGCAAAAAGAATCACGTTACATTGAATCCAGTTGCCAATAAAATACGATGCACGAGACTCATTGCACATAATCAAAGACAAATCTCACCTTTCTTTTTTTTTATTTTTATTTTTAATAGCATTAACGATTAACTAAAGCTTTCATAAAGTGTAACGGTGACACCAATATAAATGCTGCCGCAGGTCAATTGACCAATTGAAAGCCACATCAATATTCTGAAACCGCAATTTTCTCTGGTACATAAATATCTTTACAATGGCAGATATATGGAGCATAACAAGATCCTACCAAAGGCCATGTCCACCTTCCTTTGTCAACATAGCTAGCATCCCGTATAGACAAATACAAAAACATTATTGGCTTCCCACGAAATTCTAGGCCCTTTTTCTCCTTTTTTGCTTGTTCTGACCACCTTCCAACTAACCAGCCACTCAATTTCACTGGCTTGAACCCCGTTAGAAGAATCAAATCCCACATCATGTACGGTCTCTCTACGTCCAAAACCTACCACACATAGTAATAGTAGGTTCACAGACGGAACAAGAAATTTTAGTTAGAGGAAGCGAACTGTAACATATCTAAAGTTATGCATACACTATATAACAAGAAATTTTAATTAGAGTTCAGCGAGCTTTAACATATCTAAAGTTATGCATATACTATATACTATATATAGTATTTTTGAATTTTTGCAGGGGAGAAATTTTGAATTTACAAAGAACTTATTTAAAATGCCCAAATTTTTAAGGGATAATTTTATTTACTTGCATCATTAATATATTTTCCAACCACTTTGTTATTTCACATTCATTACGTCAAAAAGGTGTTATAATATTTCTTTAAAAATTATTCCAAATATTTCACTATCCAAACACACACTAAATTATTAGAAACTTGATGGGCGTCGGCCCTTCCATGCCCCTCCCTAGTTCCATTCATGGTAGGTTGGTAACTACTTCAGCAATCAGCAGCCAGCCAGCAATAAGTATGGGAGATTCATCACAAACAACCTCATGAGGCATAAAAAGGTCACAGCAAAATACATTTGAATGTACCAACACAATTGAATCTAGTCCCCTAGCGACAAAATGAATTTTCTTGCAATGGATCAGCCCTCAGACCGTGTAGTTGATTGGGAAAATTTGAGAAGAAAATGTACATTGTCGGGAAGTCTGGAAGTGAGACACATTTACTTTCTTACGGGATATATATATATCTATATATATATATTTTTTTTTTCTGTCAGAAGTTAACTAATGATTTCATTTCAATATAGCTACAACAGTATACATTGCCTGAAGCCCCGATTACAAGCACCTGTGCAACTCTCAGTTGGAAGGCGTAAAGCCATTCCTCATCTTCCATACTGTTAGAAGCATAATTTGCTATTCTATTCACGAGACTATCTTCAATTACATGAGCAAAAGAGAAGGAGCATTATTGACCTAAGTATCTAAATTTCCTCCAAAATGGTTGCTAACTTTGCATCAGAGCAGCTTTCTTGAAGAACTTGGGGGATCAGATTTTGTGTTAGTACTTACAATCTATACCTTTCCACACCCTTGCTTATCTTACATAACAGCTTATGCTACAGAAATGCCAAATTTGACCGGTGTGAGATGAAGATGTACATAATTTTGGGACATAAATGTACCATATAAGGGAAAATTTGAAAAATGATTTTAGGAAGAATGCAAATTTATAAAAAAAAGGTATAAGTTTCAGCTAATTCATAAAAAGGGCGTGGACTACTATTCAAACGGAAAAGGAGTTAGGTAAGAAGTTACATAATTGCCATTTGAGTATTGATTACTGACATGTACGGCCGCCACATTGTACATAGCAATTGGGATCCTCAGTGTCACTTACTCAGTGGTAATCCAGTGCCACCCTTATAAATATGCCACCTGTCCACAAAATTTAATTCAAATTGTGCTGATTTAACCCAATTTTAATTACTCTGGACAGATGGCATAATTATAAGAGCGGCACTGAGTTGACATTGATTAAGTGGCACTGAGGATCCCAACTGTTGTACATAGACCCTATGATGACATGACACTGCCACATCATCAAAAGATAAATATGATACAGCATTGACATGTAATAAACGGCCATATTATTGTATTTTTATTAAGATAAACATGAGCATATTTTAAACTTCAATAATTTCTTACACCATGCTATTATTGAAGATATGGGCTAATGAATACTATTAGAGGGGATATCTTATGATTTTTTTTTGGCACATGAGAGAATTTATTGTATATTTTACGATAGATTCCAAGTGCATGAGGTTTCTTTAAGAGGTTGAATCTCATTTTTAAATATATTTTTTAGAAATAAAAAAATTGATTTCTTTTTTCGGGTATTTTTCTACTAATTACTAGTCTAACGGTAATTATATATATATATTTTTTACCAATCGCTAATGCTAACTATTAGTCAAGGAGGGAAAGTGCAACACAAATAATATTGAAGTGGAAAAAGCAAAAGGCACCAAATGTTAGGAGGGTTTAGTGCATTAAGCCAAAAATTGTCTTGTTTTATTAGATTTAGAAATTTGAACTTCTGTTCATAACTCTACATAATTGTAGGTAGTTGCCCAACTAAAATCAAATTCTTCATAGATTAAAACCAATTCCAATGAAAAAGTATATAAGTAAATATATTGTTGTATTTGTACACATATTGGATGTGTTTTATTCACTTGTCTTGAATAACATGTCACTTGTTAAAGGTAAATTTGAACAGGTAAAATACTGTTCGACTTACTTTTACTATTGGGACAAAGGAGTCCTTTCATGTGCTTTATGATGGAGTGTGCGTATTAGAATAAAAATGAACTATAGAAAGGAAAATAGAAGATAAAAAAGAATACGCAATTGAAATTTGCCAATAAAATTTTGGTTGATGAAAATGAATAGCCAGTCACGTACAATTAAATATGGTAAATCAACTGCACCTCATCATTTACAGAGAAAAAAGAATCAAAAGAATGCAAAGTATTTATATGCAAAGAATATACATCTATTCAAAGAAGAAAAAAAGTCCCAAAAATGCTAGATTGATAACTTATTGTATTCAGAACAATTGGTTAATGCAATTTAAAAACATATAAATGAAACATTAAACTTAAATTATGATAATTTGTGATGGTTATTAACATAAATACCTTAATAAAAAACTCTTTGACTACTCTTACACTTCACATAAGTTTTACTTCATTTCAAAATCACTTATTTAATACAAATATCGGTACTAAAAGAATGGTTTTAGGACAAAGGAGACCTTATTTGTGCATTTGTGTCGGAATGTGCTAAAAAGAATAAAAATCAGTTACAAAAGAAATGGGAAAAAGAAATAAACATGTATACTTAATTGCCAATAAGATTTCAACCGACAAAATGAATAGTACTTAAAAACAATCAAATAGGATGAATCAATTGCACCAATCGTTATCATAGATAACATTCAAAAGAATGCAAAAAATCATATGCAAAAATGTACACCTATTTAAATTGAGAAATAGTCAGAAAAATGTTAGATTGATGACTTAATATATTCAAACATTTTATTAGTAAAAATGAAACACATATGAGTATCACTATAATGTTGACTTACAAAGAACTATTGTATTTAGAAATATTATAATTTTGGATAATAGAATCACGTGCAAAGGATGTCAGGTATTAGTATTTACTTCGAATGGTAAATTTTACTCCTATTAACTACGTCAAGAGGTCAATTTTGCTACTGTTGATGCTTTAGCAAAAAAGAGTTAGTTTTACTCAGACTTCTATGAGCATCAAGGCTATAGATTTTCCTTCGGAAATAAAAATGTATCCTTATTCTTGGCATGCAACAAAGCCTCCATATCCATTGCTATAATAGGAAATAATTCTAACGAAATAGTACTCTTTTCTATTATTTGTATTGAATGTTAGATCTATACCCCTCCTTCCAAACCCTTTATTCTTTCAAATGATTAACAAAACTTTCTGCTAGAATCACTACCCAAATAAAGGGGTTGCCACTTAAAAAATCATATATTATTATTGAGAGTTTGTGATTTATGAACTAATAGTGAAGAAGCATTATTCGTTAACTTTGTTTGACTTTTTTTTTTGGTGCTCTAAGTGTTGCAATTTTATTTGTTTAAGTAAGGAAAAAGTGAACTTCTTTTGTATGGAAAGTCTTGATATTGGTGTGCATACGTTTTACATTTAAAAAATTAAAGAAAAAAGAAGTTGTTCACTCGTAAAGATTACATACTAGATTGTATCATGCTATGTATTTTTAATTAATTTAGAAAAGTTGATTGAAGCTATTATTGCAAAATAAGAATAAGAAACTTTGCTTGATAGTCCTTGTTGATGTGATATAATATTAAAACGGATTTCATTGTCTCATTTCACAATTAAATTTAAGTTAATTACATTTATCTCTCTGGAGGAATAGTCATATTACCCAATTGTGATTTGTCCAAACAAAATTTGTATCAACACTCAGCTAGCTTTTAATTCTTCTAATAAATTATTGCAACACAATTACGTTCATGAGCACCACAAATGGCTCTTACTATTCACTTTGTTTTCCTTACTTTTTCCTTACTCAATATACTTCCACCAACTTTATCACATTTTGGTTTTATGTACTCAATGAATTTGCAATACCATGTTCATTGATTGACCACTCACTTGCACAATTAAGGTTTAGAGACTGATGAAAATCATTTATGTGACGCCCCCACCTCTCCCTAAGGCGAACCCAAGAGTATCGGTAGGACACCTACCCAACTCTCGCTAGAACTCACTACAAAATTCAAATATAAATACAAGCATTCATTCCTAAAACCCTAATTGAGGTCCAACAAAATTACTAGCTAACTTACAAGAGTACAACCTCAATAATTTTATCAAAATTACAATAATATTAACTTCAAGTATAATAAACGATCAACTTCATAATTAATATCAGTCCTATACAACAGAGTGGAAATCATACAAAAGAAACTAATTTTCTCAATTCTCGAACTCCACTTCATGACCTGTTAAGGAAAACAAAGCTTATGGGGTGAGCAAAGCTCAGTGAGGTCAAGAAATCATACGCAGGCAGGTCAAAGCGATAATAAAATTATTAAAACAGTAAAATAGGAGAAAACTCAGAACTCACATAAAACAATTAAAGAAGTTAATATGAAAGGATACAAATGGTCCGTTCCACATTTCCGCAATTTCCGCCATCACCTTTTGGTCCGCTTCCAAGCCCCAATTTTCAATTGAAATGTTGACACTCCATCAACCTCTATCTCACTGTCCGTAGACAACACTTTACACTCACCCGTCTACTTACACCCCTTGTACCGGGCCTGCTCGTCAAAATGGAATTTATCAATAAATCAAGACGGGATGAGAGGCACCTCCCACTCACTAGAGTGCGGTACATACTACCGCTTAGCAAAAGAGGTCGACGAGACAACGCTCCAATCGACTTGGCCATAATTAACCAAAACGGGAGGAGAGGTACCTCCCACTCGCTTGAGTGTGGTACATTCAACCGCTTGGTGTTAACAATTCAAGAACAAGCACAAGTACAAGCATTTAACAAATTCAATTCAAGTAAAGGTGAGCGCGATAATGTACATGCTCACCAAGTCAAACAAGTATTCTTTTCAAATAACTAACATTAAATAAAGCATTGAATAACATGCACTTGAACATTCACCGGTGATTCAGTTAAACAAGCGAGCAAGCAAGAAGGTTAAACTTCAGTAGTCGGGTCAACTTCAGCAACCTCTTGGTCACCTGAGCCAAAACGGAACTATCACTTTCAATCCAAGCCACTAAAATTTTAAATTTAACCTTACTATCCAATTCTGCCAAAGTCGCTCAACTATAGCTTCTTTCTCAGGCCATAACTCACTCAATATACGTCAAAATTGGGCGAGACTTAAAGCTATGGAAACTAGCTTCAACATTAGAAAAATCACTAGAAGACTTCACTTGAAGATTCATTGAGCAAGACGGGCTAAAATAAGCTGGAAGATCCAGTAGAGGACAAAACAAGAAATCAAATTGGCCATCTTTGTGACTTTGCTGGTATTGATAGTGAAAGAACTAGCATACGAGCCTTATACCGTTAGAAATATTGTAAAGTCTAGTTTCAAACGCCACTGACGGTGCTCAATTTCGACTCCTGAGCAAGAAATTACAGCCAATAGAAGTACAGGGGGTCATCATGACTGGCGACCAAAGCTATTTTTGAAACAACATTTGGGCATCGAAATGCCACTGGTTGTACACTAAAACCTCAGTAGGTGAACTACGTGTGTACCAACTTTGAGCCAAAAATTAGCACAGGAAGGTAACTTTATAGATGGCCAAAATTTGTGAAAAATCTTGAAACTAAGCTGCCAAATTTTTTGTCTTTGATTTGCAAATGTTTTGATCAACCAAATCAGCCCCAAATCACTCAAATTTTGATACAAAAACCCTAGCATCATTCCTTTAACAAATGGGAGCAAAATAGTAGTAAAACTTTGAATCAAAATGCTCCAAAAATAGGGCAATAGTTCGTCAAAGTGCATAAGGTAGAATTTCGAGATTTTTAACCTAAACCTTCAAGAGCTTTTGACACACCAAATGAACTCACATTTGCGAAACATTTTACCAACACATAGTGTAACATTTAAGCTTTCAAAACAACCAAAGAATCCACGTGATCACCTGAAATATGCTTAGCCAAAATTACCTAGGTAATCAACCAAGGCTAACTTTCAAACAATCAAGTTTTTCCCCGTTCCAAAACAAAAGAAATCTCATGTGATTGGAAAAATCCATTTTCCAAGTTTGGAATGGTGTACAAATACTCAAAAGGTTACACTTGAAAACTAGGAAACGTTTCCAAGGAATTTCTAAGCTTTCGTCGCTTCCTTAGAAGAAGTTTCAGTTTTGCACAGTATTCTTTGAAAAATCATAACTTAGTTCTATAAGTCCAAAAATTACGAATCTTATACCGTTGGAAAATAGACTCAATGAATTAAAACTCTCGAAAGACACTTATACAAGATTCAAATCGAAAACCAGTCAAATTTTAGTTTAAAGCTGCTGCTACAGTAAAAACAGGACATAATAGTCTTGATTTTCAATTAACTTTGAAAATTCACCAAAATTCACAAAAATCGAACTAGCTCTTGAAATTTATATCACTGAAAGAACTTGGTTTCTAGTGTCAAATGCAATAAACAGAACTCAATTCAGATCTTCCTACACCAAGTTACAACAGTTTGAAGAAGGCTGTTTCATCAATCCTGCTACACGAAATCCAGATTTTTAAACTTTATTTCTCATCCATTTTGCAACATCAAACAAAACTATTTTTACATGAAATTTCTCCCAACCTTTGGCCATCATATAAGCATCAAGAATCAACAAGTGAGACATGAAATCATTGAGCTAAAAATTGAGAAAAGAAAGCTGCAAGAAACCGACCCTCAAGCTCCCTCTCTAGGTTCCTTTCTATTCCCTCTTTCATTTACCAACAAAACTCCACATAAAACACCTCACACACACATATTAGATCATCAACAGCGCCAACTTCATATATGGTGGGATTTCATAGAGCCCACATTCATCCAACAACAACAAAATCTAACACAGAGCTACAAGCTCTCTTAGCCAAGAAAATGAAACAAAGGAGCAAGGTTTTTAGTGTTTAGCAAACTTACCTCTACTCAAACAAGATGCTTAGCTTATGGTGGATGAACTAGCTCACAAAAGCCCTCAATCCTCAAACTCAACAACCGGTTTCTACTCTCCTTAAAGCTGGTCTAAATCTTCACCAAGTAAAATAACAAAATCCTCAATCTCTTGGTTGCTTCAATGGAGGTTTGTGGTTGTTTCTTGAAGATGGAATGAAGGGAAGAGAGGGGAGAGAGAGTCGGCCAAGAGGGAGAGGAAGAAGAAAAAATTGAGTAGTTTGTTTGTGAGGCCCCGTACCACCAATTTAAATTATAAATTGCAAAAACTTCATATTTTCATAAAATTATTTTATTAATTTAGTTTGAATTATTTGATTATCGTATATCAATTGTAACGGCATGAAAAGTTTCCAAATGTATTGTGCACGTTTAAATTATGCCTGTGATTAAATTATTTGAATATTTGAATTTTGCATTCGGGTCTAGGATCGACCATTAGACATAAGTTTTGAATGTTAGAATTTGTATTAGGGATATATAAATGAGAGAAACCGGGATCGTAGTGTCGCGTAGCGTGACTCGACCCCGACGCGACAAAAAGAGGCTTTATGTCCAATCGAGACACATTTCTCATTTCTTCCATTTTTCCATAAAATCCCAAAATTCAAATAAGCCTCTCATTCTCTTCCTTTCTTCTTCCCTTGGCCGATTCTTTTCCCCCTCCCTTTCCTCTCCATTTCATCTTCAAGAAATCACCAACAAACCTCCATTGAAGTCAACCAAAAAACTTGAGGATTGTGCTAGTTTCTTGATGAAAGCTTCGGTCCAGCTAGGGGAAGAGGAGGAACCGGTTGTTGAGCTTGAGGGTTGAGGGTTTTTGTGAGCTAGTTCATCTACAATAAGCTAAGCTTCTTGTTGAGCAGAGGTAAGTTTGCTAAACACCAAAACCTTGCTCCTTTGTTTCATTTCCTTGGTTAAGAGAGCTTGAAGCTCTTTGTGGTGAATTTTGTTGGTTTTGGATAGTTGTGTGGGATTTATGAATTCCCACAATTCTTGATGGATGGCTGCTTTGATATATATATATACATGTAATGGAGTTTGATTGCGATGAGTTTTAGAGTTAGAAACTAGGAATTAAAGAAGGAGGAAAATCGAGAGTTGAGTGAGGTTATGCTGTTGGTTTCATTTTCAATTTTCATACCCTATTTTGGCAGCAGTTTTTTGTGAGTTTTGGGGCTGTTTTGAGAGCTGAAATGTTGAGTTTTAAGTTGGACATTTTCCTAGCAAAGAAACCCACTCAATTGGTGTTTTAAAAGTTCATGAAATGAGGACCAAAGAAATCTAGAAAAAACTGTTTTCAATCTTCCGAACCTTACTGCCCTGTTTTGGTTGCTTTGATCACTACATTCCCGTACGATTTTTTGACTAAATTTTGGTAAAAACACAGCTCACATACTGAGGTTTATGTGTGCAAAATTTGGTATTTTTACACTACCATTTCATTGCTCAAATAGTGTCCCAAAATTGCCCTTCAAACCTGGAAAATTCTAGTGTCAGACCAGCTTTATGCCCTCTGTTCAAATGGCTATATTTTCTTACTCGAGAGTCAAAATTAAGTTCCATTTGTTGTGTTTGAAACTAGAATACAAGTTCTTTCATTGGCATAAATTTTAAGGACTAGTTAGATTTCTGTGAATTTTGGTGAATTTTCAAAATTGACTGAAAAGCAAGACTGTTATGCTTTGTTTTTGCTGTAGCAGTAGATTTAAACTGAAAATCAACTGGTTTCTAATCTGAATATTGTATAAGTGTCTTCTCGAGAGTTTTAGTTCATTGAGTCTATTTTCCAATGGTATAAGATTCATAAATTTTGGACTTATAGAACTCAAGTTATGGTTTTCAAAGAATGCTGCGAAAAACTGGAAAATTCAAGAAATTTCGGGTGTATAATTTAACAAATTTCGGGTCCTCACAATCTCTCCCCCTTAAGAGAATGTCGTCCTCAACATTCTAAAATTTGTTCAAATCCAAGAATAACTCCAGTAAAGCACAAGCACTTCAATATCACTTAGCCAATCATCAAGCACTAAGGTCACATTGCACTTAAGGCACAATCAAGTCCCACAGTCCGGCATCCTAAACTTTAATCCTAGGATACACTACAGAGATTTGAAACCTAAGCTCTGATACCAACTGTGACAGCCCCACTTCTCCCTAGGGCAAACCCTAGGGTATCGGCGGGCCGCCTGCCCAACTCTCGCCGGGACTCATTACAGTCCCTCAATTATATCACAAATCTTAAATAATTACACCACAAGATCTCCAAATAGTAATTACATTTCCAACTAATCCAAATATACTAAAAATCCAACTGTCCAATATTACAAATAGTATAAGAGATAATCCTGCCAGTCATACTAAGAAAGATCACTTCCTGCTTTCCTTCATCTCGAGCCCTGTGGGGGGGGAAATAAAATATTTTGGGATAAGCTAGAAGCTCAGTGAGTGTTCAGTGAGTGTTCAGTGAAAACAAGGAAATTCACGATTTATCAAATTCATGGACATTTGAATCAAATAGCATTTCGTAAAAACATTTGAATCTTTAAAAGAATACATGAAGGTCGAGAGCATGGTCACACATTCACATTGAAAATATCTAAGTATTTTTTTATTTAAAAGGATTCAAGAAATAGAATCCCTTAAAGAATCATTCCATAAACACTTAATTTAACAATCAATAACGCAGTAAACAATATTTCAATAAACAATAATTCAAAGAACTTTAATTCAATAAACATTCAATTCAAATATTCAAAGGATACGGGTGCTCATTTGGAGCTACTTCCACCTTATAACTTCCAATAAACAATCCCCTACATTTTTCCACCTTATAACCTCCGAACTCCCACCTTATGACCTCCAAAACAATAAACAATCCCCTATCTTGAACTCACCTTATGTCCTCCAAAACGATAAACAATCCCCTCATTTAACATTGAACATTGGATATAGTACTCAAGGCCTTTCAGCGAAGAGTTTTGAGCTTTGCACTTAACATTGGTAAGTCATTACTCAGGGCTGTCCGGCTGATCCGATCTCGCGATGACGGGTCTAAGATAAGCTTTTGGCCTACCTGAGCTCACGATGACGGATCAAGAATAGGGTTCCAGCGAAGAGTGAGCTCAGTTCAGCCGATGCGATAAAGTACACATCAGCCTACAAATATGCACATTTAACAAGCAATCATGCACAGACAACTTTCTGAGTCAAGCAAGTCACATAGTCGAGCAAGTTTTCACTTAGAAATCATTTTATGAAGCTCATTTCATTTAAAATCATCTCAATAGTTAATCAGATGAAATCATGTTTGGAAATGACTTTAGTAATAAACATGTGTTTGGGAATGATTTTATTATAAACATGAGTTTGAAAATCGAGTTTAGAACTCAAGTTTGGTAAGATTAGAAATCAAGACTAAAATCAAATTTGATAATGATCCAGATTTTTAAAATCAAGTTTGGCAACCATTCTTAGAAATTAGGTCATGAAAATCATTTCATTTATAAATATGAATCAAATATTTCCTTTGAAAATCAAGTTTAAATCACTCACAACGCTCACAAATCATTTCACTCGAAACAATGGAAACCATCTCTTGTAAAAACAAGAAAAAACCTTTTCAACCGTAAAGAGATTGGAGCACTCACTAACTTTTGGTATCACATTCATTTAGATAGCACCCAAGCAACAATTCACACTTCGATTAATCAGCTTAAAAGCACTTATAAATTATTTCAAAAGTAAATCAAATTGTTATACTTGTAAACCAATGCAAATCAATAGTAAATTAGTAGTAAAACATTTCACAAGTGATTTCCTTGAAACAGTAGTAACACAAAAGTGTCATAGGGAAACATTCCTTTAAAACAAGTTAGAACAAAACAGTAGTAAAATTGTCAATTGAAAAGGGTTTGGAACACTCACTGATTTAAGTAAAGTATCCTCAAGTATTCGCACCCAAGTCCTCTCTATTTCCTCCTTCCAAGTCTATTAACAAATAAAATGGAACATATTTAAGCTCGGCTACCCAACCAAAAGAGACCAAATGCATATGCTCGATGTTTCTTTTCACTTGATAAAAGTCATACTTGGATGCATAAATCACGAAATGACCAATCCAATTTATAAGGGTGAGAAAATAAGAGTCTTAACAACATCTTAGAACCATGCATGAGTGGGTCGGGACACGGAAAGAAGGCACAAGAATCAAAAGAAATAAAAGAAGCAATTGCGGAAGTGAAACCAACAATGGACAGGTTTGTCGAGTTTTGGTAATTTGATCATAACTGTGGCCACACTTATCAGATTGGGGTGTACTTTATGGCGTTTTGAAGCGAAGACATAGCCCTACAACTTTCATGAAGAGGTTAAACATCAAATCATGCTTAATCATGGTCAAAATGGCTAACCTCAGAGACACAAAGAAAACTGTCGACTGTGATCAGGCTGGTCAAACAGCCTTGGGAAAACGGCCATAACTCAACATAGGAAAATCGAAATCAAGCTTCTTCAGTGGCGTTTAAAACTAGGTTCATAGATATTCTAACGGTATAAAATTCATGCTCTAATTCAATTTCGGCAATCAACGGCAAGTTTGGAAAGTTCACTGGTTTCTATTTCTGATTTTCTATTAAATTCCAGCCTTGGTGCAAACTTCATCTATTAACTCTTTAAAGTTAATCCATCACTTAACATGGTGTTTAACATGCTAAAACAGCAATTAATTCCATCATCAAAGCATCACAAGTCATTAAGCATTTCATCAAACACATGGTAACCAAAAATGAAAACCTAAGTTCTAGTTTTCAAACACATGATTTCCTTCCATAATCTTTCCTTCTAATCAACCCCAAACACCTTAAACTTAACTATCATGCATCCATTTTGAATTTAAACATAACTAAAGCAAAGTTAAATGACTAATTACCTTGAGAGTTGAGAGAGAAAACCACCCAAAAAGCTCCAATTCTTCCAACCAAGTTTGATGATCAAGCAACAATCTAAGCTAGGGTTTCACTTGAACATGTTTTTCCTCACCTAAAATTGCTAGAATCAAGCTTAGGGTTTAGTGTTTTCTTGCTTATGGAGTTCGGCCAAGAGGAGAGAGAAGGGAGGGAGTTTTTGGTTCAAAATTTTGAAAATGAGAGGTTAAATAGAAAGGCTTAAGTCAAGACTTGTTGGATGGTTGACAAGTGGAAATGTCTTGGCCATGAATTGGGTTAAAATTCTATGCAATTAGCTTCTAATCCCTCAATTAGAATGTATCCTACTTAATGCCACATAAATTTTATACAATTAGCTACATGAAACATGTAAAATGAAATTCCAAATTAATGTCATGCTATGTATGCAAAATAAAGTACTTAAAGGAAAATAATGCACTTAATGAAAATTTTATGTTACCAATGTTTAAAGAAAATGATTTGCACTTAAATGAATACAATGACAAATAATTCATGAAAAATTTAGGGTTCTTAGAAGAAATATAAGCAAGTAATTCAAGAAATTTCGGGTGTATAATTCAACAAATTTCGGGTCCTCACAATCGATATTAATTGTGAACTTGGTAGTTTATTGTACTTGAAGTAACTATTCTTGTAATTGTGATAAAATTATTGAGGTTGTACTCTTGTAAGTTAGTTAGTAATTTCTGGACTTCAATTAGGGTTTTAGGAATGAATGCTTGTATTTATATTTGGATTTTGTAGTGAGTCCTGGCGAGAGTTGGGCAAGCGTTCCGCTAATACCCTAGGGAGAGGTGGGGGTGTCACATTGTTTGACTTTTGGGGCTTTATTGGGAAATGGAAGAAATGCAAGAAAGTTGCTTGATTTGACGTAAAGCCACTTTTTGTCGTGTTGGGTCGATTCACACGATGCGACACTACGATTCCGATTTCTCTCATTTATATATCCCAAATACATATTCTAACACTCGAAACTTATGTCTAGTGGTCGACCCTAAACCCGAGTGCGAAATTTAAACATTCAAATAATTCAATCAAGGACATAATTTAAACGTGCACAATGCATTTTAAAACTTCTCGTGCCGATGCAATTGATATGCTAAAATCCAATAATTCAAACCAAAATAATAAAATAATTTTATGAAACTATGAAATTTTTACAATTTTTAATTTAAATTGATAGTACGGGGCCTCACATTTATTAGTGTTGTTTTAGACTTTTTCAAAAGTAGAGTTTACAACATTTTTTGAATTGATTTTATTCTACTATATATAGTTCAAGTCTCTATACAACTATTTTCAGTTTGATAATCTACACTAACCACAACCTACTATGATTCGAACAATTTAGATGGAAAGTCATGTAAATGTGAAGTACATTGGATAGTTTAAATGCAAGAAATGGACATGAATATTGTCATAGAATTTCATATAAAAATAGCCATTAGAAGAGATTGATTGAGCAATTAATTGTCTACAAATGCTTTGCACTTCTTTGGAAGAACAGATTTTGCAACTTTTGTATTTAACTTCTTGTTTATACTTATTTTCAATGTTTTTTCTTTTAAGTTTTCTTCTTCATGTGCATGTCATCCTATAGATTTTCTCAAATGGAACATCATCTATTTGGCTGATATCAACTTATAATGTGACGACCCCACTTCTCCTTAGGGCAAACTTTAGGGTATTGGCGGGTAGCCTGTCTAGCTCTCACCAGGACTAACTAGCAAAACAAGCTAAAATAATAGAATCAACCAACTAAGAGTGACATCGATAAACAAGAATCAACCAATTCATATACAAGACTTCAAACCCTACATCTATTACAACCCAAGTGTAATTCAAGTACTTCCAAATCCAATTCACATTCACACTTATGCTTGTCAAAAATTTACAAGAGAGCAAAAGCTTATGCAAAAGAGAGATGATTCTACTCTTCCAAGGTCACTTCACTCCATAACCCTGTTAAGGAATAACAAACTTAAAGGGGTGAGTGAACGCTCAGTGAGGCCAAGAAGAACATGCAAGCAAGTAAGGTCAAGTAATACACAGTTTCACTGAGTAAGGTAAGTATCCACAATTCTCAAGTAAGAGCACAAGTAAAGAAATTGATTACACATTCAATAAAGAACATGGGAGCTCTCAAGAGCTAGTCTACCACTTGATCAAGATTTTTGGTTGAGTTGACACTCCATCAACATAGTAAGAGTAAATCTGTAGAACCACACTTATCAACCATTTCCATCCACCGTTTCAACCCCCCAACCGGGCCTGTTTGTCAAAAACAGGTAAGTTGGTAATACTCGAGTATATCTAGTCGGTGACTGCATTCCAACTGACGAAAATATAAAGACCCATAGCTTACCAATCTATCGGCCAAGCCCTTGCCGGCTCGAAATGAAAAGTTTACCGATGAGTTTTGGACATCCCCAGCATGTTCATGTATCAAGTAAGACGATGAGACAATGCTCAATCATCAATCAAGTACAAGTGCAAGTTCATTATTCAAGTACAAGCAAATGAGATCGAGACAAGTACGAGAGGTTGGATGAGATAAAGTACACGTCCGCCTCATCATGTTCAATACATGTATCAAATTCAAGCACATAGTACAAACAAAATAGTAAATAAGTATGGCATCAAGTCATGCAATTGACACTCACCAAAAGTGCAATTCAAGTAAACAAACAACTTCAAGCTCTCGGAATTGGATCTTCTTTGACCCGGTCTTGATCACCTAAGCCAAATGCTGCAAATGAGTCCCTTATGCCACTCACAACAAGATCTCAAGAATTACACCCCACTTACCCACTTAAAGTCACTTAAACTATCAAATTCGATCATATGAAGAAGGGTGATAGCAAACTAGCATCATAAGAGATTAAAATCTTCCAAGTATCCCAAGAAATCCAAGATATCAAAGTTGGTAAGCACTTAAGAAATCCGAGTAATATAACAAAACTTTAGCTCGCGCCGAGCCGATAAAACCATTTTCTTTGTTTTGTTCGTTTTGCCCAAATCAAACATACATGTCAAGGCCATTTTTTAAAAAGAGGTATCATGCACCTTTACTAAAATCAATCACCAAAATTTGACGAAAAGGGAAGGGCAAAATCAGCCCCGCTTGACCAATAAGAGTGGAAATTTCTCCTTTCTTTTAACCTTTCAAAAGTTCACCATTTCGACTCGAAATCGACACACCTTCAAGAATGGAAGATTAGCAATGTTTGTTGATCAAATGTGCATCAAAATACACTCAAAAAGGTTCACCATGTTTAAAGTAAGGGCAGAAGTTTCAAAGAAGCATCTTTTGATTCAAAACAGAAAGTTTCCAGCTTTGCGCGACCAAGTTTGGAAAATCATATCTTGAGTTTTGTAAGTCCAAAAATCATGAACTTTATACCATTGAAAATTAGATTCAATGTACTAAAATTATTCAGAAGACACTTTAATAAGACTAAATCCATAAGTAGATCAAATTTTGACCTCAAGTCACAGCTTCAACAATGCACCCGAACAGAACAGAATTGAAATTCAAATTTGCAAATTCATTGGCACTTGTAGGATTTGAGTAAAAATCTGAAATTTGTACAGCTTAAAGAGTTCCATGTCTATTTTCAAACAGCACCAATGGAACTTAATTTGGATTTTTCTACACCAAGATATAGTAATTTTACCAGGGTTAGTTAGGAACTCTACAAAAATTTTTCCAGAAATACCAAAGTTTGAAAACACTCTCTTTTCACTTCTAAACTCCAAAATTTTTGCTCAACTCACTCACACATTCAAAGATTAACATATAACAAAAATTATTGGGTAGAGTTTCCCTCAAAAATTTTGAAAATCATAGCCGAAAATAGGCTCCTCATTTCGGTCCCCAAAACGGAGAAATTTCCAATTTTCATCAACTTCATTTAGCTCCAAAGTTTTTCACCCAAATGACATGATATTCAAGAGATATTTCATACAGACATAGACCAACATAATAAAAGTCTCATAGCATCAAAATACAACCAAAAATTTGAAATAAAAGCTCAGAAAATAAACGGAACAGAAAGTTGGCCAGCCTGCTAGGGTTTCTTCCAAACTTCTTCAACCAAATCTTTCTCTACCAAAACAAGAATTTCATACAAATTTGCAGCCATCAAGAATCACAAGAAACTCCTCAAGTCCTCTACCTAGAATTCTCCTCAAGGCCACTACGTAAGGTGGGTTCTTTAAACACCCATCTCACAATTTTTGCTCAAAAATCTTGAATCTTCCTAAATCTAACTTGGATAGAGTGGTAGAAGTTGGAGTTGAGGTGTTTACCTTCTTCCAAGATTAGGGCTCCAAAGGTAAGAGCTTTAAATCCACCAAGATCACCTCTACAAGCTTGCCACTTCAAGAGTTGAGCTGTATTCAAGAGTTAGGTGGATGGAAGGATGGATTGAGCAAGGATTTAACTAGAAGATTGGAGCTTCAAGCTTAGGGAGAGAGAGGGAGGAGTTTGGCCAATGTGAGGTAAAGAGAGAAGAGAGAGTGAGTTGTGTGAAATGAAATGAAATGAAATGAAGTGATATGTCTTGATAGCTTAGAAGACTTTTTTGGCTCAAGTTGGGTTAGAAGTCAACTAGGAATAGTAACTGACGGGACAACCCAAATCTCAATTTTCTTTCTTCCTCTCATTTGTTCACTTTAATGGCATTACTTATTTTACTAACACTCAATTCTAATGCATCGAACCCAAATACTAAGCGTGCCATTTAACATATATGCAGTAAAGAAAATGATAGAATTTAAGTGCGCGCATCACTTTGAAAATTTTCATGTCAATGCAATTGACATGAAATAATAAAATAAAATAAAATGAAATGAAATACGATGATATAGAAGTTAACAAAATAAAATAAAATAAAAATGACGTTATGGATCTTCACATATAACAATCAAGAACCTTTATTGTACATCAGTCTTAATAGAAAGTAACTCCCCCATCAATAATCATCAAGAATTCAAAGATAGTGCAAACTTGTTCTCTTATTAACTAGTTATTCGAAGGATTAACCTTTTACGTTATCAAGTTTCACACATTAAACCTATCCAACTATTAAAATGTCTTTAAAATAACAAATATATCATATTGTGCTACGATCGCAATAGAAGGTAATTCCTAAATAATAGCAAGTAAGACTCTGAACGCAATGTTGATATTTGCCACTCATTAGCTAGTTTAACTAAGGTCCTTCTACCATTGAGCATTGTCTTTATAATTAAAAGTGTGGCCATCTATTAAGAATGATTACTGTAGGTCAAATGTAGGGTCTTTAGGTGGTGAGAGTTATAACTGAATATGGTTCGACAACTAAGCATTATTGAACAACATTGAAAACAAATAGCAAGTCACCAACAAACGACGGTAATATTCGATAAATATAAATTATTTTTTCCAATTCTCTTACACTTCCTTTATGGCAATATTTGGTGAATATAAAATAATTTTTTTTCCTTTTTCCAATTCTCTTACTCTTTCCTTCTTCCATAATTATACTAGTTTTCACTGGTTAATAATCATGAATCTAAAACAATTCTAAATCAATTATTCGGATAGAGATGCCTCTCAATCCAAACCTATTATCATGTAAATTTCTTGCTGCTATCATCCAATCATGTAAACCTATATGAAATCAATATCACTGCGAACATGTTTCCAGCAATCAATGCATCATCTCTCTGTGACATGAGGAACAAATTGAAAATCCATATGATTTCTAATTTAAACTCATGAAAAATTAAGAATGCAAACAAATATGAGAACTGTTATTTTTGATGCATTTGTCCTTTGTACTTTGATTTTCAAAGAAATAAGAAACAAAATTAGACCTCAATAATGGTTGGTCCTTGCTCTTTTTAATCTAATTTCCTCTCTCAAGTCCTACTCTACCCTTTTTTAGCTCTATCTCGCTACTTCTTTTAGAGTATCTACTAACTTATTGTTCACTTGTACTAATACAATCTTAGTTTTTAAATGGCATTTCTTGGTGCTCATGTTGATTCGTGCCATTACCTATAACATTAACCCAATAGTCTGTCCAAATTCAATTACAAATTATAGCATACTAGTACATACTTTTCTCTCACATTTATATCTTCCAAAGTGCGTGTATTCCGATTTCTCATTCCTCCTTGTTATAGTTTTCTTTCCAAGGATTCAACTATATTAACCATTACCATTGAATTCAATGATTCCTTAGCTATCTATTTTTTCCTCAATTAATACAACATCATGTTCACTTCAATTGATATATACCTGTAGGCAATGAATGTGACGACCCACCTCTCCCTAGGGCGTACCCTAGGGTATCAGTGACCGCCAGCCCAGCTCTCGCCGGGACTCACTACAGTCCTCAACCATCAAACACTTACCAAACTAAAACTCTGAGTACAATACAAATGGAATGATAGTTTACAATCCACAACATCAAATTACAAACTTTGGATCCATAAGTCTTCCAACCTTACATTCAAATTTCGAATTACAAAAACTTGCAACAATCACACTCCAAAGTTCTCAACCTGTTCAACATAATAAACCCTACTTCTAAGGGTTGGCTTCTCCACTCGGGTACTCATTACCTGTTAAGGAAAACAAATTTAAAAAGGGTGAGCTAAAAAGCCCGTGAGTTCCCAAAACATGAAAAAGCACATATCACATATGATTTTTCACTTCAAAATTCATACTCGAATATAAACAAAGAAGGAAAGCCAGTAATCACACAAGAGTAGGATTAAGTTCATCACGTAGCCCAAGGTTGTCATACCGAGGGGATTAAATTCATCACGTAGCCCAAGGTTATCATACCAAGGGGATTAAATTTATCATGTAGCCCAAGGTTGTCATACCAAGGGGATTAAATTCTCGAGAATAGGGAATACAGGACACGTCACATCACTTAATGCAATTCAAAACAGGATTCATGGCACAAGACAAGAAATTCAAGTATACTCATAATATCAGGAAAACACTTTTGCAAGTAGTACCATTCAAATGGGAGTAAATGCGATAAAGTACACACTACTCCATTTGATGGATCAAAACCTATTTTTCACATTAATTCACATTTCAAGTTAAATACACATTTCAAGTCAAGCAAGTCACGCACTTGAAAGTGTCTTTACTTAGAAATCATTTCAATAGTAAATTATTTCACTTATAAAACACTCATAAATCATTTAGCAAGCACGAGTAAATTATTTCCTTTGAAATTGCTAGTAAATCCGTTCCTTTGTAAATAGTTTGAAACATAGTTTGAAATACTCACAAAAGTAGGAAAATATTTCATTGGTAAAGAATAGTAGTAAAACATTTCATTTGAAAACAAGTTAGAACTAGTTTGAAAACAGGTTGGAACACTCACACATGTGAGACATTGCAAAAACCCTCTCACAATTCCTTTTATTTACGATAAGGGTAAGTGTGATAAAATACACTACCCCATCAGAGAGTTCGAGAACTAGGTTTCACTTCAAAATCACTTCACTAAACACCATTGCGATCATTTTCATAGAATCATATAACAAGTATGGAAACTCACCAAAGTAATAAGGCTCAGCCTCTACGTATGGTTCACAATCACCGCCTTGCACATTCCCTAAAATAATTTAAAACAGTCAATGAGATTCAATTCACTCATTTTCATTCACTAACATAGTTCACTTTCATTTTTTTTTTGTTTCAAACGGCAATTTTTCCAAAACTTTCTCGAGGAAAAGCTTTCATTTCACATAACTCAATGTTCCAAATAGATTCCCTTGGAAAATCACTTTATCATTACAAAAGAAAACATCTCACCGATATACCCATTGGCACTACAAGCACAATCTCTTTCACAAAACATTTAAGTGAGGTCTCATACCTCGAAATCACTTTTTACACGATACGTTCGACATTCACTTTGGCTAAAACTTTCATATTAACATAAAACACTTTATATCAAGCCATTATATTCAAAAATCCCCAGAATTTGGCCAAAATACAATGAAACCCTCAAATTCATTCAAATGCCACTTTTCACTCAAATTTCATGAAAACTCCACTTTTTACCCTTTTAAAATCCAAACACTCATTCACACACACATACACTCACAATTAGAACAATATACACATTTTTCTCAAAAGGTAAAATCCTTCGAGAACATTCACGACATTCCAAAATCAAACATTGAAATCACCAGGCATGGGTTGGGCCATAACATACATTTTCCTTCAACTTTTCAACAACTGAAAACCCTAATTTCTAACCATATCAATGCAAGTTCACAATTAACAATCAAATTTCCAATCAAGTCCTCAAGTCCGCTACCTAGAGGCCACCTCAAGTCCGCTACCTAGGTTGGGATTTCAAGAGCCCAACTTCATCTTTTCAGATGAGATCATTTTCATCAATATAAACCACAGATCTACACTAATCAACACTAATAAAGCTAGATCTACAAGATTTGAGATTTATACCTCCGGATCTATCAAGATCCAACAAGATCTGGCAAAATCCAACGAGATCTCTCGAGCTCTTCTTCAAGAAGGTTGCTTCCAATCTTAGAGACACCCAAAACTTCGATCTTAGCCCAAGATCTTCAAGCTTTTACAATGATTTCTAACACCACACTCAAGAACAAGCTCGAGACAAACCACCCAAGCTTTCCTCCTCTTTCTTTTCCTCCAAATTTTCGGATCTTTCCCCCTCTTCTTCTCCCTTCACACGGCTGCAAAGAAATAGATGATCAAACCCAAGATTCCTTCACTAAGATCTCACACTTCAAGTTGATGGATGATCAAGAAGATTGAAGCTCAAACCTCAAGCTTTTTCCTCTCTTTCTTCCCCAAGAAAATCGGCCAGCTCTCTCTCTCTCTCTCTCTCTCACGGCTGCAAGATGAAGGGGATGATGGCCTCCAATGGTGGTTTAAAGCTTGAAGAAAGGAAGAAGAAGAAATGGAAGGAACAAGCAAAACTTTCTCTCTCTTCTCCCTCTTGTTCTCTCGGCCTTCCTCTCTCTCTCTTCACTCAAGATTGCAGCTGAAAAGTGAAGTTCAAGGTTGCAAGAAGTCAAGGTTAAAAGGTGACAAAAAGTGCATTTTTCCTTATTTTAGGGAAAAGTGCTTTTTGGGCACTTTATGTCGCGTCACACGTGACAGTCTAACTTACACTGTTTTAATCCATTCCAACACTGTCTAACCTTCCTAATATTTCCATAATATCACTACATATGCTCGATTTCAAGTCCAAGTCACTATTCACGTGTCGGAACAATTTTTAACGCTAATATGGCCAAACCACACACACCAGCAATAAATTCGTATAAAATTCTCTAAATTGGAAAATAATCACTTTAAACACATATTCACTCATATTTCAATAAATAAACATAATATAAATAATATTATGCATTTTTAAAATAATTCTGAATTTTGAGGCCCTCACAATGAATGCACTCATATGTCTAACCAGTTTCATCGGGTTGCTGTTGGTGGGTTCTTTGGCTTGACTCTACTTTCTTTGCATTTATCATTGTTAGCTAGCCATCATCCCATCTTGAAATATGGTTGAAATAATTAGCACATTTACTACTTCTTTTGTATTGAGTTGTGCAAATTATAACTACGAGACAATTATCAACTATGTAAATTGCTAACCATTTACACTTACCATTGGTTAACGTAGCTTTATTTAGCACATACATTTATCATCTCTTTGATTAGTTTTATTATAGATAAATGTCATCAACCCTTCCTATTTAAATTTAATGATTATCCATCTTATTGATTCATCTCTTGCCAATCTTTCTAATATTCCTATGGTGTCTCTTTGTATTTATTCAAAAAAAAATTTTGTCCCAACAACTCAACTAATTGTAACTCCAGTTGTACCAACCATAACTTAATCATAAACAGTAATAATTTTATGACTTCAATCAAGTGCCATTCATATTCTCCTACAGTTAAGTCATCCCCAATTCACTAGTGTGTGTGTTTTTTAAAGCCAAGTACTTTTGACAAAAGAACATGATGATTTCACGAAAAACAAATTTTTTATCTTTGCTAACCCTGAGCCCTTCATTACTGTAAGGTTTCTTCCTTTGAATTATGTAATACTCGTCTGCCATTTGCACTCCTGCATGATTTCTTTTCTTGCAGTGCTTTCAATCTCTCCTACCCATGCCTCTGATAATAAATGTACCTCTAATTAGATTTGAGAAATTTTTCCAAAATTTGCATACCACACCAATAAACATCCTTAATCATTTGTGGATTATTTCTCCTATCTCTTTTGACAAGAAAGTCCCTTCATTTATGATGTTCAAGTTCTCCAATTTGCTTCTTCCTTCATGGATAAATCGTATTAATTGCATTTTTGCCTAACATGCCAAAGTCAGTCTTTGTCCAATATAGTTTTGGGTCTTTTGGAGTGATTTCAATTCAAAGAAGGGAACTAGGAGACAAAGAATAAGGCTTTTGAAAATTCGACTTTGATATGACCAAGGATAAGAGCCGTCTGTTCATGTTTTAAGCAGACTAAAATTTTATTTTGCCAACACCATTCGAGAGTTTTAGAAAATGCTATTTGGTGTATGTTGATAATTTCTTTTTTTCTTTTGTTGCTACTGATTTAAATAACAACACCATCTAGCCTCATCCTTATCCTCCCTTAATGATGTGGCTATAATTTGTGCTGCCGATCCATTCCACTTAATCCAGACCATGAAAAATTTTGGATAGTAAAATTTTGGTAACCGTCTAGGACCCAAATAATAAAAGATAATATTAATAATTTCCAATAGACACTATGCAATAAGGAAAAAGGGTAAAAAAGAGATGCAAAAAGCTTTATGTATCTAATTCTTCACAACCGAGTACAAAATCTATTTTTCTAATACTTCCACCCATAGTTAGTAAAGTACGGTATGCTAACGTTACGTACTATAATAAGTACAAGTATAATATAGATTATTTTCAAAGTTATGATGAAAATTTGACACAAGAAAATAAAACAGTAAATATAAGTACAATCATATATACGTGTATTAAACTTTTAGTGATACAAATATACATTAAAAAAATACAGCAATTTTAAATTGTTGTTCAATACTTTTTAATATAACAACTCTTGCAAATCGTACTAGAATCGGATTGTTACACAAGCTAAAAAGCTGAATAGAAAAATTATAATAAAAGTTACATCATTTTGAGGCATCATTCATCTAGAAAGTGCTTCTTTTTAAAAAAGCCTTAAGAACCCACCACCGCAACTTGAACCTCGCCGCTCATCTGCTGACCATAAAATAGTTGATTTCAATGCTATGAAAGCTATTCGTCCTACATTCATTCAATTTGATGGTTTGAAAAATACATTAGATGGTGACTTAAAAATAGTGGGATATGCCAATATTGTGAGAGACTTTGACATTGATGGCAGGCTGATGTAGGGCTGCAAACGATTCAAACTGCTCGAATTTGAGCTCGAGTCGAGCTCGAGCGGCTTGTTTCCGAGCTCGAGTCGAGTTCGATCTCGGCTCTCTCAGACTCGATAGCTCACGAGCCGACTCGATAGGTTCAAATATATATATATATATTTTTATTTATTTTTTATTCTAATAGTGAAATTACATATATATCCCTAATATTTTTATTATTTATTAAGAAAAATAATTATTTTTATTATTTTTTTAAAATAAAATAATTATTTATTTTTTTTTTTCGAGATCGAGCTCGAGCTCGATTAAACTCGAATTTAAACTCGAGCTCGAGCTCGAGCTTCATTTTTTGAGCTTGTCGAGCTCAAGCTCGATGAAAAACGAGTCGAGCCGAGCTCGATGAGGCCAAAACTCGGCTCGGCTCGGCTCATTTGCACCCCTAGGCTGATACTTGGTATAGGTATCAGTTATGGCTTATCTATGTACACATTTTCTAGTCTCTGGCTAACTTAAAATTTGATGCATTGTACATTATAAATTATGTGATATGATTAGGACCAATATCATCGATCATTGAAGAGATTATGCTTCTAAGATAATTTCCCATCTTTTTTCTTTTGAAATTTCAAATTAGTTCATGAAAACCTATGTTTTAAAACTTGGACCAGACTGGCCAGTTCAACTGGTTGAATTGGAAACTGGATAAGTGTCTGGTTTGAGCTTATCTAAAAAACTAGATGTCAATTACTCAATCAAATTAGGTCAACAAACTGGTTGAACTATGGTTGAAGCGGAAAAAAAAAGGGATTTAAAACCCCGAATTTCATAATTTGAATTGCTTGGCTACATGGGAAGATCATACACATGTGAAGTCCATCGGATGGCATCAACTGGTATGGCTTTACTCCTATTTAGGTGGCAATGGTACAAAATTTGATGCCAGTCCCTCTCGTGCTTTTACATAGTGTTAATTATGGTCCTTTGTTTTGATAATAACTAAACAAACTAATGATTTAGACTAATGGCTTTTCAGGTAGATTTAGAACACGTATTGAATACGTATCAAGAAGGATTAAACCAAGTCAAGAATGGAGTAAAAAGGTTGTGACATATCGGACATTAAGATCGGACGTCTAACACACAACGAGCAAAATACCGGACGCAACATATTGGATACAAACAGACTTATAGGACGTCTGATAGACAGGGTAGTTTATTAGATGCAACTACCGGATGCAAAATCAAGCTGTGGACATTTCAATAAATTCAAGACTCAAGACTCCCATTCTCTATTCCTATCAGATGCAAAGAGTATTGAATGCATTTTGACCATTGGCTATCTAATAGAGAAGACTTCCACTTGAAACTATTAGACACTTGTATTGGATGCAAGCTCAAGGATCGGATGTCTAATACTGCCAGCGGCTAATTTCTCCTACATTTATGTTTGATCATTAAAGAAGAAATGAAGCAACTTTTTGGGGTCCTATATAATCCATAAAGTTTGGGGTACTAAATGACTTTTACCTGCACTGATTACAGGCTCTCAAGAGTGATTTTAGATAGAAAAAACTCTTGTTCACTACTTTACACTCTTTATAAGGCGAAATTTAGTGTGTGAGCTTTTTAATTGTGAGTGATCATTCAATGTATAACTTTGTGAGGATTTATTAGAGCTAGTTGTAAAATCTTTTGGTTAGATCAAGGATGAGCAAAAGACAATCCCTATATTGTACAAGTTTGGCTTGCTTCACCAAGTTGAAAAAGCTCAATAGTAGATCATACTTCAAAGTTTGGAAGAAATTTGGAAGTGTTTGGTTAGCAATTTTCTTCTTATCTCAATTTCTCTTTTTATTCTACTTATTCAATTGCTCTTTATTGGTTGACTTATATTTATTCTACTTGATCAAAACTAAAATAATTGTGTGATCATCTAGATTACTTGGTAAATTTAAATTGTGTAAAATTATCTTAATCTAATCTAGGTTTATAATCAACATAATTCCCCCCTTTCTTAAGTTGCTTTGGGCCTTTACAATTGGTATTAACATTTGGTTTCCTAGAGATTAAACTCAATTGACTTAGAAATAGATCATTGCAATCAACAATACTTTGTTTCTAGAGGATCAATGCATCACTAGATCTCCTATATTTAATAGGATAAATTATGTTAGTTGGAAAGAGAGAATGGAAATATTCTTACAATCTATAGATATAGAATTATGGTATATAGTTAATGAGAGTCATTATGAAGCCACCACTTTAGATGAAAACACAGGTAGACGTAGATCCAAAACTAGAGAGCATTGACTGCACAAGCCCAAATAGCCTTACTTTGAATGCAAAAACTATGAATGCTCTATTTAATGCCTTGGATGCCAATGAATCCATTAAAGTTAAAAAGTGTAGATACAAATATGGGATACATTGAAAGAGATTCATGAAGGGAGTGATAGTGTGAGAGAACGAAAAAGTCTTTACTTATTACAAAGTATGAATCTTTCGAGATGGAACTGTATGAAAACATTAACAAAATGTATTGTAAATTCAATGATATCATTAAAGATCTAGAAGCCCTTGGCAAAGAATATATCTTAGGTGAGAAAAATAGAAAAAAAATATTACATACTTTATCTAAAAATTGGAAAAGTAAACTAACTACTATAGAAGAGGCTAAATATTTAGGACGTTTATTGAGTCTTTTTATAAATTCTCTAATCTCCTATGAGTTGAAACTCAAATCAAAAGTGCAATAGGAGGAAGATGTAAAGATCAAGAGGAGCATAGCTCTCAAGACCTCTCAAGATGAGAATGATACACACTCTCCATTAATGGTGAGGACGTAGATATGGATGATAATACTTGGCTCTTCTCACCAAAAGATTCAAGATGATTCTTTCTAGCAAAAGAAGAAAAGAAGAGGTGGACCAAGTAAAAACAATCAATTCAACACCTCTAGAAGAAAGAACAAGCAAGAGCTAAATAAAAGGCAAAATGAGAAATGCCATGAATGTGACCAAGTAGGGCACTAATAAATGAATGCCCTATGAGGAAGAAGAAAGATGGAAAAGAAGAAAGAAAACAAAGATTCAACAATTTCAAATCACTTGGAATGAATGTAACTTAGAGAGATTGAAGAAGAGCAAAAATCAACTTAAATGACATTTATGGCTCTTGGTGATGATAAGATATCAACTAGTAACTCTACTTTTGAAGGAGATGATGATATTGATGATGACGATCTTGAATCATTTGTGGTTAAATTGCATGAAAGCATGAAAGAATCATATGCTAAACATAAAGAGTTGAAAATCAAATTCAATGCTTTGCTTAATGAGAATTCATAACTTCTTTTAAGAAAATAAAACATTAAAAAAGAAAATGATGATTTAAAGAAGCTCAAAGTTGACATTGCTTGTAATCAAAATGATTTGAAAAAGAAGTTGGAAGAAAGAATAAAATTTTATGAGAAAATCAATGAAGAATAAAATTTGTTGAGACAAAAATGGATGATTTAAATGATTTTCTTCATTATGAAAAACAAAGTTTGTTGCATAAAAGGAAAATTAAAATCTTCTTGGTGCAAATAAATTTAAAATTCTAAAAAAAAAAGAGGAGTAAAATTCATTAAACCTATTATTTTGAAAGATACTAGTATGACTTGCAATTATTGTTGTCAATTTGGACATATGAAAAATAATTATTATGTGAAGAAGAATATAACAAAGGGCATGAAGGCAATATAGATCCAAAAATGAATGGGTACCAAATGTTATTTCTTGATTTCTTTTGTAGGTTTGTCTGAAGAACACCTGTGACGCCCCACCTCTTCCTAGAGCGTACCCTAGGGTATCAGCGAAACGCCTGCCCTACTCTCGTTAGGACTCACTACAAAATCCAAATATAAATACAAACATTCATTCCTAAAACTGTAATTAAAGTCTATAAAAATCACTAGTTCAACTTTCCAGAGTACAAGCCCAACAGTTCTATTAAATTTACAATAATAATAACTTTAAATACAATAATCCATCAAGTTTGCGAATAATTTCAATCTTATACAAAAGTACGGAAATCTTGCAAAAGAAACTGATTCCTCGATTTACGATCTCCACTTCAAGACCTGTTAAGAAAAAATAAATATATTGGGGTGAGTTAACACTCAGTGAGATCAAGAGAAACATGAATAGGCAAGACAAAGTGGGAAAATAAATAAATAAAACAGTAAATAGAGTAGAACAGTTAATTTAGTAGTAAAACAATTAAACAGTACAAATTAAAGGATACAGTTGCCAGCTCCACATTTTCGTAATTTCTGCAATTTTCTTTCACTTTTCAAATGCCAATTTCAGGTCATATGTTGACACTCTGTCAACCACTCACTCTCACAATCTATATTCGCCACTTTATCCCTCTCCCGTCTACTTACATCCCCTTGACCGGGCCCGAACTCCAAAATTTAAACAGTGATTGGTAATACCCATTATGAGTATGCCATAGTCGTAGGACTCATTCCAACCGATATAATTAAATAGTAATAACCCATGATTCACCCATCCCTCGCCCTAGTCCCTATTGCCGGACAAGGTGAAAGGATTCCCAATGGGGTTTGGGCGTCCCCACAATTGTACATAGAAAAAGCAATTCAAATAGTTAAACAATTAACAATTCAAACAGTTGACCTCATATAGAGGCAAATCAAATAAGGTGAGAGCGGTAAAATACACGCTCACCGAGGCACTCAAGCATGCCTTTCGAATCAATTGTCATTAAATGAGGTAGTAAATAACATGCACTTGAACACTCACCTATGCAACCAGTCAAGCACGTAAGTAGGATGATTAAGCTTCGACAGTCAGGTCAACCTCAGCAACCTCTTGGTCACTTGGGCCTAAATGGAAGTATCATACTCAATCCAAACGGTTAAAACTTAAGATTTAACCTAACACTCCAAGTTCACCAAAATCACTCAATCACAGTCTCTTTCTTAGGCCATAACTTACTCAATATACGTCAGAATTGAACAAGGCTTAAAGCTACAGAAACTAGATTCAACATACTAGAAATCACTAGAGGACATTGCTCAAAGATTCATTGAGCAATATGGACTAAAATGAGCTAGAAAATCTAGCAGAGGGAGAAAATAGGAAATCAGGCTGGGAAATTAGCCATCTTTGTGGCTTCACTAGTATTGATAGGGAAAGAACTAGCATGCGAGCCTTATACCATTAGAAAGCTTGTAAAGTCTAGTTTCAAATACCACTGACGGTGCTCAATTTGGACTCCTGAGCAAGGAATTACAACCAATAGAAGGACAGGGGTTTACAAGGACTGACAGCAGAATTTCCAGATTTAAAGAGCTAATTTTGGAACAACATTTGGGCATTGAAATGCCACTGGAAAATCACCAAATTTTATACACTCAAACCTCACTAGGTGAACTATGCGTGTAAATTTGAGCCAAAAAATCACACGAGAAGGTAACTTTTTAGATGGCCAAAGTTCGCAAAAAATCTTGAAACTAAACTGCCAGATTTTCCTTCTTTGATTTGCAAACATTTTGCTCAACTAAATCAGCCCCAAATCACTCAAATTTGGCACAAAAGCTCTAGCAGCATTCTTTTGACAAATGGAAGCAAAACTTTGAATCAAAATGCTTCAACAACAGGGCAATAGTTCGGCAAAGTGCAAAAGGGATAAAATTTCCAGATTTTTAACCCAACATTCAAGAGTTTTTGATACACCAAATGAACTCACATTTGCAAAACATTTTACCAACACATAGTGTAACATTTAAGCTTTCAAAACAACCAAGGACTCCATGAAAATAGAAATCCAAAACTGAGCCTGAAAAATGGCAAAGTGAACCGGCAGCTTCTCAGCAAAAATTTCCAGGTTTGATTCTTCACTTTTCACAAGTTTTTGCCAAACTTTTGATGCATCAGAAATGGTCATTTTTGCAAGGGGTCTAGCCCTCATCTGGACCATCATCTTAGCAGTGAATAACCACAAGAAAACCAAGAAAATGATGGGGCTGAAACAGGGCAAAATGACTTCAAAAGACAACCAGCAGTTTTGAGCATTCAAATTCCAGGTTTTTAAGCTTCCTTAGAAGAAGTTTCGGTTTTGCACAGTATTCTTTGAAAAATCATAACTTGAGTTCTATAAGTCCAAAAATTACAAATATTATACGTTTGGAAAATAGAATCAGTGAACTAAAACTCTTGAGAAGACATTTATACAAGATTCAAATTGAAAACCAGTCAAATTTCAGTTTAAAGTCGCTGCTACAGTAAAAACAGGACATAACAGTCTTGATTTTCATTCAAATTTGAAAATTCACCAAAATTCACAAAAATCAAACTAGCCCTTGAAATTTATAAAGGTGAAAGAACTTGGATTTTAGTTTCAAATGCAACAAACAAAACTCAATTTGGACCTTCCTACACCAAGTTATAACAGATTTAATAAGGCTGTTTCATCAACCCTGTTATACGAAAATTCCAGATTTTAAAACTTTCTTTCTCATCCATTTTGCAACATCAAACAAAGCTATTTTCACATGAAATTTCTCCCAACCTTAGGCCATCAAGTGAACATCAAAATCAACAAGTGAGACATGAAATAATTGAGCTAAAAATTGAGGAAATAAAGCTGCAACAAAACCAGCTCTCCAAACCCTCTCTCGGTTCCTCTCTTCCTCTCCCCTCTTTCATTTTTAGCAACTCCACATAAAACACCTCACACACACACATTAGATCATCAACAGTCCCAAATTCATATATGGTGGGATTTCATAGAGCCCACTTTCATCAAACAACAACAAAATCCAACTCAAGGAGCTACAAGCTCTTTTAACCAAGAAAATGAACCAATTGAACAAGATTTTGGTGTCTAGAAAGCTTACCCCCAACTCTAACAAGAAGCTTGATTAATGGTGGATGATTTAGCTCACAATACCCTCAATCTCCAAACTCCACAACCAGCTGCCCTTTCACTCCAAGGTGATCCGAAGCTTCACCAAGAAAAACTAATAATTCCTCAAGCTTCTTAATGACTTCAATGGAGGTTTTGGTTAGGGATTCTTGAAGATGAAATGGAGGGGAAAGGGAGGGGAAGAGAACCGGACAAGGGAAGAAGAAAGGAAGAGAATGAGAGGCTTGTTTGACTTTTGGGGCTTTATGGGAAAATGGAAGAAATGGGAGAAAATTGTGTGATTTGATATAAAGTCACCTTTTGTTTAGTGAGGATTCGATTCACATGTGGACACTACGACCTTGATTTCTCTCATTTATATATCCCGAGTACATATTCTAACATTCAAAACTTATGTCTAGTAATCGATTCTAGGCATGGTCGAAATTTAAAACATTTAAATAATTTAATTAGGGATATTATTTAAACGTGCTCAATGCATTTTGAAACTTTTCGTGCTGTTACAATTGATATACGACAATCAAATAATTCAAACTAAATTAATAAAATAATTTTATGAAAATATGAAAATTTGCAAATTTATAAATTAAATTGATGGTACGGGGCCTCACATCACCTCCAAAAAATCAAAGTGGTACATAGACAGTAGGTGTGCAAGACACATGACCAAAGGTGCTTCCCAATTTGTCAAGTTCAAACTAAAGAGTAGTGGGAAATTTACCTTTGGTGATGACATGAAAGGTAAAACTATTGGAGTAGGTGATATTGATAAAAGTGGTGAAATCTTTATTCAAAATCTGCTCTTGGTTGATAATTTAGTGTATAATTTGTTAAGTGTTAGTCAATTATGTGATAGAAATTTGTATGTATTGTTTAAAAAGCACGAGTATTTGATTCTTGATACTAGTTTCAATGTTATGTTTAAAGGGAAGAGATGCAATGATATTTATATTGTCTATCTTAAAAAATTAATGATAGCAAGATTAATTGTCTCAAAGTTTCAAATGATGATCCTTGGTTGTGCCCTAGAAAACTTTGTCATTTTAACATGGATTTACTAAATGAAATTTCTAAAAGGAACTTGTTAGAAGCGTACCAAAAATCAAATCCAAAAAGATAGACTATGTAATGTTTGCTAATTTGGAAAACAAATCAAGTCTCCATTAAACCAAGAAATTATGTTTCTACTTCAAACCCCTTGAAACTTTTTACATTTGGATTTATTTGGACCCACTCGAGTTATAAGTTTAGGTGGAAAGAGATATGCTTTTGTGATTATTGATGATTATTCTAGATATATTTGTAACAGCCCATACCTCCCTGACTATTGAGGAGGGTTAATGGACTGCACTTAACTCGAGGGACTCAAGCATTCCAAATCATTACTAGCTTAAGCATTCAATTTCCCAATTAACATAACATTAACACTAACTGAGAGAGTGCATTTAAACTTAAAAATTACAGTCATCCATTTAACAGATTTACAATCCTCGAGCCAAAACTCATACACTTTCATAAACCTAAAGTACTAAACATCACACAAATATACAAAATGTAGCTTGCACTGAGACCAAAATCAAAAGATCACGGACAGCTAGCCCTAGCTACGCCGAGTTCTCTTCACTGTTAAGGAAAATAAAAGGAGCAGGGGTGAGCTAAAAAGCTCGTGAGTTTTCAAAATTCATGCACAGCACTTAAAGCGGTAAAATTGCAAGTAAATAATTAAAACACATAAACAAATCCAATTAACACACATTGAGGACATGCAGGGGCTCTCGGGGACCAGTTCCACTTTTCCTGAGCAATTCTGAGTGGACACTCCATTGGGCTTTCAATCAAGTAGGCGACTCTTCAGCGTAACTCCATCCACCTTACTCCCCCCCCGGCCCATAGCCACATAATTTAACAATAAATAGTAAACGAGGAATTTACTCAGGCACTGCGGCCAAGGTAAGTATATTTCACGTTTCCATCTCCCAAGTTCAACACGTACAACAATTAAATTTCCGACTCTACAAAAGGGAGCAATAAAGTATACTCTCCCTTTAGGTAGGCCAGGACCATCAAATTCTCAATTTCACATTTCAATCAAGTAACAAGTCCGCGAAGCACAAGTTTTAAACCAATAAAAGCATAATAACATGCATTGAAAACTCACCGACAAAATAGGGGTGGGGTCCAAGTTTTGATCAGTTGTGAAATCAGCACTTTGCCTAAAATAATTAAAGAGAACAAAATGAGTTTTCTAATCACTGGTCAAGTTTAATTCAAAATCGAAAGTTCGACAATTTCTGGAGTTGAGCAAAATTTGAAAAATCATAACTCAAGTTATACAACTTCGAGGAAGTATGCTCATTTGGTGCCGTTGGAAACCTTTGAAAGATCTAAAACTTTTTCAGAAGACATCAAATTAAAATTATGGACATGAAATTAACCCAGATGTTCGTTAAACATTCTGCTACAGTAAAGAAACGATGCTTCGTCAGGCTGGACATCCAGAGCACTTTGAAAATTGCCAAAAATTACAGAAAATTAATTAACCTCTGAGAATTCATACACAATATAGATGCATGATTAGCCGGTGGTGACTTCAACATCCACTGACAGAACTCAATTCCGACATCTGAGCATGAAATGACAACAGTTCAAACAGAGGCAGTTCGAGAATTCTTCAATTTCTGGAAACATGAAGATGCAGGGGCGGTTTTCAAGATTACTGTTTGAGTGACGAATTCAAGTCGAAAATTGTCAAATTTGGTACAATGTAACCACTTCCATATATCAAATAGATTCATACAAAATTTCAACTTAAAATTCAAAAGGAGGCAGTTTTCTACGTGCCCAAGGTTTGCTCAACTCTTTCATCAAAACTGTGAAATTTTGATCCTTCACTTTTAACATCTAGTTCATTATCAAATTAACTTCATTTGAAATCCTAATTTTCGAAACCAAGCTAGTATTGAACTTCTAAACTAATGATGATAAAAAATGGTACATCTTTTGGCAAGAATATCACAAATAATCCTCAAAATTCGGACAGCATAACCCCTCATTTTCCAGCTTTCACTTTGCAACAGCAACCCTCATAGCATCATCGCAGAGATTTTTTTTGGCAGGGAAAAATAACAGATTAACATTCATCATTTAAACATCAAATTCAGCCTCTTAACTGTGAAAACACGACCACGAGTTCGAGACAATCAGAAGATTCAACCCCCCAATACGTGGTTTTTTCCTTCCTTAGCGGTTTTCCTCTTTTGATTTTCATCAAACTTTAACCATCATCGTATACATGCACTTAGACATCATCTAACCATCTAACAATAATTACACACATTTGGTAAAATTCAAAACCCTATTTTTCATAGTCATCAGCTTCTAAATCAGCTACTACAAAGTTATAAACCTGCCACATCCGAAGGTTTTCTAAAACAACATCAACATGCTTTCAATGGAATGGATGAAGTTCAAGTTTCTAGTTTTACCTTGCAAAACAAAGTGAAAGTTCTCAAGGAAATGCCAAACAAAAGCTTAAAGCTCTAACCCCAACACCACTAAGCAAGTTCAATCAGTGGTGGTTTTGGTGGTGATTTTTTGCAAGAAATAAGGAGGAAAATGGAGTGGAAAATGAGAGAAAGGAAGAAAAAAGGAAGGTCGGTGAAGGAGGAGAAAAATGCACCGATTTTAAACAATTTTTTTTTTAAATGGGAAGAAAGGAGAAGACAGACCTAGTCTTGTGCTTATGGACGTTGTTGATAAGGCCATTCTTATCTCTGTTGGGAAAAATAAAAGGAGCTTATCTATGCTTAGTGGAGACTGGTACACTACAAAGCTAAGGAGAATAGTAAAATTTTAGGTAGGAGCTAGAAGAATAGGTTTGGAAGAAATAGTGGTTAGTACAAGTTTAATGAGGTTAATCCAATCTTAGCTTAAAATTTTTAAGAAACCCTAATTAATCACCTTCAATGACCCAAATCCAGTCATAGTACATGCAACTTGTCGTTGATCATCCATGCAGCTCACTGGTTTTACTCCACCGGTCGAATTTCCAGCGTCTGTTTGACATTTTACCACTAATAAATACTACAGAGCGTGAGTAAGGGAAAATAAGTTAAGAATAAATGAGGCATTATAAATGAGGAAAAATATCTAAAGATAGTAAAGAAATAATTATATAAATAAATATAGAATTTTGAATTTTTTTGAAATTAGAGTAATTTAATTTTTTTCGCATTGAGCCGTTCTATTGTTGGGTATTATTTCTTGCTCATAAAGATGAAGCTTTTTAAAAATTTGTCTGCTGTGCCAAAATTCAAAATCTTTTAAATTTATTATTATGGCATCAGTGATAATATCTAGAGTTTAAATATTGTGGTTTTCGGTGCGTCTATCAGGCATTGCACATGAAATTTTTGCCACCCAGTCCCACAACAAAATGTTGTAATTAACAAAATATGGGACTATTAGAAAAAACCATTAGGACTGAGTAAATGGGTGCTGCAAAATATTTGGCAGATGAGGTTAGTCAATATGAAACTTTGTTATGCTTGCTGCAAGATCTATTGGTCAAAATTTCTTATGCACTTCTTTTGTTAAAAAAGCTATTGTTGAGTTTTTAAGGGTGTTTGACGATGTTGGTATACTGTTTTACATAGGGATAAGAGCGGAGATACACATGCGACACCAATTTTGAAAAAAAAAAAGCATATTTTTAATTAATTTTAATTTGAAAATTAAAATTGTTATTTATATTACCTCTTGTGATATTTGGTCCTGTGTCCTTTCATTTGATTTTCCGCTCTATTTTCTGTTATTACGTTTTAGGTGGCAGCATTTTATTAGTGGAAAATGTCATTGGCCTTGCGGATTTTTTTCGGTAAATTGACGTGGGTAAATTGGAGCAAGTAGGGATGATCAGGATGAAGTTGGAGATTGATTAAATGATTTGGGACATTGAAGGTGGTGGGGTTTTGGTACCAGTAGGGTTTGGACTATACCATTGGCGACTAGTATTTCTTCTTAGATTTTTCCCTAGCAACTTCTGAAAGGCTATTCTGCTTCCCCTCAGCGAAATTAGCCTTAATTTCAAACGAGTAATTTTCTAAATAACTGTGGGTTACTATATACAAACTTTGACTTATGGGCTTGCAAAAGACAGACATAGAATGCTTGTCTTCTTAACTCTTCAGATATTGATGGTATTTCCTTTCTTCCCTACCGACCTCTTCCCTCTTCTTCCTCTTATTTACTCCATCAAACATTTCTTCCACTGCTCACAAAACTCAACTAAACTTGCACTAGCTTGAGGTGATCAAGGAAGCTTTGTGGAAGAGGAGTTAATGAGCTATCTCTTACATTCCGCTTCTTGAAGACTTGCTAACCTAGAGGGTATCATGCTCCCATTTTCCTTCTTGTCAAGTTCTTTGAATTCTAAGCGATAATTAGAAGTTGGTGGTTAATGAGTTCTTGGAATTGTGGTGGTGATAGATATTGTTTGTGTGAAGTGTTGTTGAACTTCTGTGAGGTGATGATTATATGGAAACCCTCACAAATATATTGTAAATATAACTTTGCTAGAGGATTAAATGGTTGCTATTTATATATGTATGTTTAGTTGATGTTGAAAATTTGTGACCCCGATAGGCCAAGGGTAAAGGTTGGGAGCTTGGGCCTTTCTGTTTCCCTGTTTTATTGGCTGCATTTTTTGGCTAGCTAAGAGCTGAATATGGTATGTTTCAAAGTGATTAGTGTTGGCGCTATTTATCCCACAAAAGAGGTTCTTCAAAATTTGATGTTATGTGGTTGGATTAAGTTGCATTGTGTTGGGGGGAAAATGCTGTCCAATTTTTTGAGGCTTTGTGACATTCTTGCCAAAATAGTGACCATTTGATCATCAATAGGCTTGGGAAGTTCCAATACTAGCTTAGTTTCGAAAGTGGGCAAGTGGAGGTGGAGTGAGGCATGAAGACTAGATGAACGAGGGAGAGAAAGAGCCACCGAATTTGAATGCATGGTGGACGAAAGTGAGGCGCAGGCGGTGGTATTGCAAGTTGAGAAATTTGATTATTGATCTATTTGACCGCTATGGAGGTATTAGTGTGCTTAATTTGACAATTTTGGACTTGAATTCGTCATAACAAAGCTGCCATTTTCGAAAACTAAGAAATGCAAATTTCAATGACCTAACACTGTTGTATTCATGGGATATTGAATTGAGGAGAGTTTTGGTCGGGTGGCTATTGAAACTTCATATGTGGAGACTATATTGTGTATAAATTTCAGGAGTTGAGTATTTTCTGTAGTACGGTTGCACCCAAATGGATAACCAACCTGATGGATACTGTTGACTTACTGTACTGAATGTTCAACTAATCTGAATTCGGGTCCATAATTTTAGTGATGTCTTCTGGCTTTGAAACTTTAAATAGGTTCAAGGGTACCAAATGAGAGAATTCCGACTTGGCCCATAACGAGTTATGATTTTTCAAAGATTTCAGCTCAAATTAAGGTATCGAACTTGCACTTTCTTATGAGACCGTGGTGGGTGGGCTCTTCCACTCTCTTTTAACGAGCATAAACTTGACTTTGATATGGAAATGGTGGAGCCCTATTTCTCTTGATTTGTTTAACTTAGTGTCTTACCGATTTTTCAGAAATCTTGAGCAGCTTGGTCTCATTGGAGAGACATTTAAGGCATTGCATAAATATTATTCAGTGTTTTGAACTCAGCATCTCGGTGTCGAAGATCTCGGAAAAACCTCAAGGTGATCACTGGTACTTTACTTGGACTTTTGACCGGTGGTGTCAAGTGCATGACTGTTGTGTT